>JAHHZJ010004004.1:0-27008 GCA_021437245.1 Aegilops speltoides | reverse complement strand
GCCCCATGGAGCTCTGTCCGCCATTGGCGGGCACGTGCCTGTGGCCCTTCCACCTCCTCCTCAGGCCGGATCCGCACTGCTGCCTGGATCCGGCTGTTCCCGCTGCCTTCATGCCTGCCCGCTGCCGAGAGCAGCAGCACGCCGCCTCTGCCCACGCCTCGAAGACGGCGGCCGGCGAGCGCAGTGGCCTGCCGCCTCGCCTCGCCCCGCGTGGCCTCTCAACTGCACCACAAGGCTGCTGCCCAGCAAGGCTTAAGAGAGCCCAGCGCTTCTTCCCGCCAGTTCCTCCGACTGGCTTGGCCCATGGTGAGGCCACCCCAGCGCCTCCTTTTTTTTTTCCCTGCCAGGCCAAAGCAAGTTTCGCCCGTGTCACATTTTTTTTTCCAGCTTCTGCAATTTCACTTTATCCAAGAATTTAACTGCTTTACGTAAAAACCTCCTAGTTCATGCATTTAATTACACACAAACCATGCATCATATGTAAAAACTTTATATATGTAAAATGCTTAGTTTTTCATCTAGTTTAATATTTTGCCACTTTCATCCATGTTTAAAATGTTTAAAATGCTGTTTGATTAAATTTGCTCAAATGCAATGTTAAAATGATTTATTTCATAACTAAATAACCGTAGCTCCAATTTTAATAAACTTTATATGTAAATGGGGTGGAAAAATGCCTAGATTAACATGGTCCACTTTATTTTCCTGTTTAACAACTTTAAAATATGTTTTAGGGCAGAACAGTAGCTAATTCGAAATATGCACATGGGGATTTTCCTAATTGTTGTTTGTTCTTCCTACCTCATTTAAACTTGCCTAGGTAGGTAGTTTTGTTATGCTTCACCCCTTGCCATGTTAATCAACATTTAATATTGTTGGGTAGCTTAAACAAGAGAGAACTAAATATTGATGTGGTGTTCATCAATATGCAACTCGCTGTATATCGAGCTCCACTTAAATTGTAGCAATGTTTGTTGCACTTTGCCATGCCATGCCTCATTAAACCGACATGCATCATACTTGTTTGTGCATCATGCCATGATTATGCTTGTGTGTTTACTATGTTGTTTGCTTCTTTCCGGTTGCTTCTCTCGTTAGCTTTGGTTTCGCTCCGAGTTGTGAGGATCCGCTCGACCACGCCCGCTTGTCTTCTTCATGGTTTCATTCTTCTTCCTTGCGATTTCGTGCAAGATGACCGCTACCTCGATCTCACTACTATCATTGCTATGCTAGTTGCTCGTTTTTCGCTATGCCAAGGCTACCTATTGCAGCTGCTTGTCCAGCCATCCCATATTGCCATGAACCTCTAACCTTTGACACCATTCCTAGTAAACCATTGTTTGGCTATGTTCCCGCTTTGCTCAAATTTCTTATAGCGCTGCTAGTTGCAGTGAAGTTGAAGATTTCTCCATGGTGGACAGGGTTTATGTTGGGATATCACAATATCTCTTATATTATTAATGCATCTATATACTTGGTAAAGGGTGGAAGGCTCGGCCTTATGCCTGGTGTTTTGTTCCACTCTTGCCGCCTAGTTTCCGCCATACCGTGTTATGTTCCCGGATTTTATGCTCCTAACGCGGTCGGGTGATTTATGGGACCCCTTGGCAGTTCGCTTTGAATAAAACTTGTCCAGAAGGCCCAACTTTGACTTTTACCATTTGCCTCACCACCACCTATTTTTTCCCTTGGGAGTAATTAACCCAAGGGTCATCTTTATTACAGCCCCCGGCCAATGCTTGTCTAAGTGTTGGTCCAAACTAGAGCGCTTTAGCCGCCACCAAGGAAACTTGAGGTCTGGTTTTAGTTGGACGGACTGCTCATCCGGTCGTGGCTCGAGACGAGATACGCTGCTACTATCGGGATGTCGGCACGCCGGAGGTCTTGCTGGTCTTGTTTTACCATTGTCGAAATGTCTTGATGTACCGATACCGAGTCCGATCGGAGTGTCTCGGTGAAGGTCTATTCCTTCGATGATCGCGAGAGCTTGTCATGGGCTTGTTGGGACACCCCGCAGGGTATAAACTTTCGAGAGCCGCGTGCCCGCGTTATGTGGCGATGGGAATTTGTTAATGTCCGGTTGTAGATAACTTGACACCAGATCCGAATTAAAACGCGATCAACCGAGTGTGTAGCCGTGATGGTCTCTTCTCGCGGAGTCCGGAAGTGAACACGGTTTCGTGTTATGTTTGACGAAGTAGGTGTTCGTGATCACCTCTTGATCATTGCTAGCTTCACGACTCGCTCCGCTTTGTTCTCTTCTCGCCTTCTTTGCGTATGTTAGCCACCATATCATGCTTAGCCGCCGCAACCTCACCACTTTACCCCTTCCTTTCCCATTAAGCTTTGCTAGTCTTGATACCCATGGTAATGGGATTGTTGAGTCCTCGTGGCTCACCGTGATACTTCCAAAACCAGTTTGCGTGTGCCTATGTTACCGAAAGCAGGTGACGCAACTAAGCTCAAGGAGGAGCTCGATGAAGATCTTGTCCTTTGTGTTGTTTCGCTCTAGTTGATCGAAGAGGGAGCCCAGCTTGGGGTCGATCGGGACCTTTTGTCACATTTGGGGTTCTTCTTTTATTTTGGTTCCGTAAGTCGGACCTTGATTGTATCTCGTATGATGTTATGCTTTATTCATGTAATTGCGTGAAGTGGCAATTGTAAGCCATCTATGTATCTCTTTTCCTTATGTATTACATGGGTTGTGTGAAGATTACCTCACTTATGCACATTGCTTTCAATGCGTTTATGCTCTAAGTCGTGCTTCGACATCGGAGATATAGCCGCATCGAGGGCGCATAAACCCTTGACACGGATATTGGTAAAACCTTGATGAATATGGAAATGCTCAAGTTCTTGAGAGCACGCACAAGCACTATGTATTATCACCAAGACTAACTGGAATTGTTCCTAGTCTTTTCGGTTATGCTATAACCACTCCAATAGTGGAATCACTTTCACCGCTGAGCTTCTCCCGCCATTAAAATCATCCTTTGTGTTGTCTTCAACAAGGTAATCCACATCGTTCAACCTCGCCCGAGAATGTCATTCTTTCTTGACGCCTTCAAATAATTGATTGTGTTTTGCCTTAGGCTGGTATAAAGAGTTTCAACGATCTCCTCAATCAAAGGTAATTTTTTTGCCACTTAAGGATATTTCTACGAGTCACTTTCCGAAAGTGCATGGTTATAGTATCATGTCAACTCAATCGCCGCCACGCTGACAACCGCTCACCACCCTCTTACGTGTGGAATTGTTGTCTACCTAGTGAACCTTCGCCATCTGCTCCACTCCATCCTTTTGATGAATGCTTCAGATCTCAGCTCGAGAGATGTTCTTACCTCTCACTCCATGAGTTGATCTTGAATACTGATCTTCAAGGAGATCGCCTTCTATAGAGTCTCCTTCGCCATCGTGTTGGATGAAGACCTCGCAAGCAAAGACGCCAAGATTGTTTTGAGCCAACAGATCAACACCTCGACAAGACAGCTTGGATCTTGGAGTTCATGTTATTAGTTTGTGTCCCTTTGTCTTCTTACTCACGCCTTTGAATCTCGGCCAGATTCTTGTTTAGTGGGGGTGAGTTGTCACATCCCTAGTTCCGCCCGACCTATGCTAGCTTCCATGTGTGTATCATGTTTAAATTCAAATGAAATTTGAATTGAGGAATTTTCAAAAGCCTCGTAAAACCTTTAAAAATAACCAACATTTAATTCTTCTCAAATGAATCCAAGAAAATGTTCCTGCTATTCTATAGAAATATTGGTAAGAGGTAAAATTCAAACCAATATTTTGGAGTCACAAATATTTGTTTTGGCCATTTGAATTAATTCAATAACTATTTGCATTGGATATATATTTTATATATAATTAATATATGTCCAATAATTTCTGAACATTTTATGTGGTTTGGTATATTTTAGTTCTAGCCACATAGTTATTTTCAGGATTTTATAAAATGGTTTAGTATTTTTACTAAACCAAAACAAAACAAAAAATAGAAAACAATAAATAAAAGCAGAGAACTTACCTCAGCTTACCGGCGCCTACCAAGCCCAACTGGTCTCACTGCCGCCCACTGGCAGCCCAGCCACCAGCCCAGCCCACTAGCCTCCCCGCTGTCTTTCTCATGACAAGAGGGACGCCGGGCGTAGGTTCTGCGCTGCCACGCGCCTGCCACCTCCCGCTTGCCGCCTCGACGCCTGCCGCCCCTCGTGACGCCACACACCCCTCGACCTTTCTCACTCTCCTGCTCCATTCCTCCTCTCGCCTTCGCATGACGCTCGAGGACCACTGCCGCTGCTCGCTTTTGCTGTGGCTACCAAAGATCCCCATGCTGCCAATTAGTCCACGAGCTCCGCCATCTCGCTTCTTCTCTCGACGGTTCCGCTCGGACGACGCTGTTTCATCGTCACCATCGCTGCTCGCCGCTGCCACAAGCTCATCGCCGCCGATTCGAGCTACGGACGCCCCCGACTTCGCCAATGGCTGGACTACATTGTGAGCACTCGTGATCTAACCTCCCTAACCCCTCAATCTCTGCTCGCCAGTAGTTGCCGCCTTCTTGCGTCGCTCAAGAGACGCCACCGCCGAAGCTCGCCATTAACGCAGTTCCGTGACCATTTGTCACCCCGCGATTTAACACGCCAGAAGCACCTCGTAGAGCAGCCCCAACAAGATCGGGCTTGGTTTCGCTTAGCGAAGCCGCAACACACGACCCAAGAACTCACCTGAAGCTTCGCCGCCGAAGCCTGCCGCCGGCGCCACTCCGCCACTTCTGCCGCGCCACCACCACGGTTGATACGGACGAAGCGCCCGCATCTCAGTGAAGCTATGCTTCGCGGCTAAGCGGCGCTCAGAGGCGTAAACCCAAGCAGACCGCTGGCCTGGCTCGGTTTCGGCCGCTAAACGCCATGAAGTCAATTCGCTGACCGAAGTCACCAGATGGGCCTAGGCTTGACTTTTGTCAATGACACTGGGCCCGCCTACTAACTAACCCAGATTAGCGCTAACTAGATTTAGTTAGTTTAACTAATCATCGACAGACGGACCCATCGGGTCGGGCTGACCGACCGCGGCCGCTGACCGTCCCACCTGCCGCTGAGCTAAACAGCCCCGTGGCATCGACGCAGGCCCCCACGCCACAAGTTTGACCTAGACTGGTCTGCTTGACCTGCCGAGGTCAGCGGACGCCATGCTGATGCAAGAACTCATTTTCTCGATTTATTCTTATATAGGAAATTCGTAAAATAACCAAAACTTCTAAAATTCATATAAAATCAACCGTAGCTCCAAATCAAACAAATTATATATGAAAATTATCGTAACAATCCAACGAATCCATCTGTACCATTTTCATGCATGTTTGAACAATGTTTGTCCTCTGTTTTGGACAAAACAAATAAAGGGCATTTAAATAATCATATATGGAGTTGGAATTTGAATCATGTATTCAAACAAACTTCATTTAAATCATAGCTAGGTGCATTAGCTCAAATCATAGCATATTGCCATGTCATGATCTAACGCATCTCGACGCGGCTATATCTCCCACGTGTCGGCCAACGACTTAGAGGCATAACCGCATTGAAAGCAATGTCGCAAGTGAGGTAATCTTCACACAACCCATGTAATACATATAGGGAAAGAGATACATAGTTGGCTTACAATCGCCACTTCACACAATTACATGAATAAAGCATTACATCATCCAGATACAATCAAGGTCCGACTACGGAACCAAAATAAAAGAAGAACCCCAAATGCATAAAAGGTCCCCGATCGAATTCCCAACCGGGCTCCACTACATCGATCAACTAGAACGAAACAACACAAAGGGCAAGATCTTCAACGAGCTCCTCCTTGAGCTTGGTTGCGCCACCGCAAACTGGTTTTGAAGTATCCGTGAGCCACGAGGACTCAAAGAATCCCATTACCATGGGTATCAAGACTAGCAAAGCTTAATGGGAAAGGAAGGGTAAAGTGGTGAGGTTGCAGCAGCGACTAAGCAAGTATGGTGGCTAACATACGCAAAGAAGAGCGAGAAGAGAACAAGCAGAACGGTCGTCAACTAGCAATGATCAAGAGGTGATCCTCAACACCTACTTACGCCACATAACACAAAACCGTGTTCACTTCCTGACCACCGAGAAGAGACCATCACGCTACACACTCGGCTGATGTTTTAATTCGATCGTGTCGTTGTCTACAACCGACATTAACAAATTCCCATCTGCCACATAACCGCGGCACGGCTCAAAAGTTTATACCCCGCAGGGTGTCCCAACTTAGCCCATGACAAGCTCTCGCGATCATCGGCGAATAGACCTTCACCCAGAAGACCCGATCGCTTCCTAATCCTCAGACATCAAGACATTTCGACAATGGTAAAACAAGACCAGAAAAGTCACCAATGTGCCAACAAATCCTCGATAGGAGCTGCACATATCTCGCTCTCGTGGCACACCGGATTGTCCAAACTTCCCAGAGGCCAGCCCACCAGTCGCTCTCGGTACCACCGGCGGTCGACGGTTTGGACCAACACTCACGACGAGCACCGCCCGGGGTAAATAAGATGACCTCGAGAGCGACCCCCAAGGAAAAAAGGGCTAGGTGAGGCAAATGGTAAAAGTCAATGTTGGGCCTTGCCGGACAAGTTTTATTCAAAGCGAACCGTCGGGGGTCCTATAAATCACCCGACCGCAAGGACGCAAACTCCGGGAACATAACACCGTATGACGGAAACTAGGGCGGCAAGAGGAACAAAACACTGTGCATAAGGCCAAGCCTTCCACCCTTTACCAAATATATAGATGCATTAATAATATAAGAGATATTGTGATATCCCAACATAAACCCTGCCCACCATGGAGAAATCTTCAACTTCACCGCAACTAGCAACGCTATAAGAGGGGCTGAGCAAAAGCGTAACATAGCCAAACAACGGTTTGCATAGGGAAGGTGTCAAAGGTTAGGGTTCATGGCAATATGGGATGGCTGGACAAACAGTAATAGGTAGCGCAAGATAGCGAAGAACGAGGCAACTAGCATAGCAATGATAGTAGTGAGATCCAGTAGAAGCGGTCATCTTGCCTCAAATCCCGCAAGGAAGAAGAACGAGTCCATGAAGAAGATGAAACCACGAAGACGAACCACACGCAGATTTAACGATCCTCATGATCGAACGTAAACGGAACTATCGAGAAGAAGCACACAACATAGGTAAACACACCACACATGAACAAGGCATGATGCACAACAAGCATGATGCATGACCAAGCTACATGAAGCTACTCATGGCAAGAGATGATGCAAAACAAGAACAACACATCAAGGCAAGTATAAATGAGGCCGAAACAACATATAACAATTCCTAAGTCCTCATATGCATATTTCGAAATTGGTCCAGATCTGAATAAACATTATGTTCAAGTTGTTAAACAGCAAGTTAAGATGCACCAAGAGAATCTACACGAAATTCTAGTCAAGTTACATATAAAGTTCATTAGATTTGGAGCTACGGTCTAGAAGATATGAGCAAAACAAGTTAAACATGGCATCGATGCAAAATGCACCCAAACATCAAGCAAACACCAAAACAAGGATGCAACATGATAATATGGCACTACATGCAAAAACAAGCAAGTTTCATGTCGAGCACACTCAAAACGGAGCAACGGGGTAACACATGCACACTATACAAGTCATAGCAAATAATCATTCCAAAACAAAGAATTAGGCATCTTACAAGCATCAAAACAATATGCTACAGCACCCCAACATAATAACAAAAGGCATGGGCATGAGGTACTGGTAAAGCATAACAAAACATGAACACTGAGCTATCTCTAGAAATCAATCGATCATGCTCAAAAAGACATGGAGATATTGCAAGTAATAACAATTTCAGACTTTAGCAGAAATAACATCAAGTTGCAATGTTTAGAGCTATCAAACAACATGTTACAGGAACTTAACATGGCAAACAAAGACATGGCATGAATCTACTAAAAGCATATATCAAAAGACCCTTACTGACCATAAGCCAAAAAGGCACGGAAAATATGATGGCACCCATGTAAACATGGCAAGTTATATTACAGATTTAAACATGGCAGGAACCACAATAAGTAGTCATGTTCGTGAGCTCGAACCACTCACTACAGAGCAATACATGGCATGGCAAGGCAACCAACAGTAAGAAGGCATGTTTATGAAGCTAAGCATGGCAAGATCAAGTTCATAGGGTACATGGATCACTAGGAAAACACATGGGAACAAGTGAACTTAATGTTATCAGGCTGACAAACAACATTTTCAAGCAACTTTGGAGCAAGAAATGAACATGTTCCAGCAGGCTATAATTTCAACCAAGGGCATGAATGGATAGAGCATGACATGTGTATCTAAACATGTTTATAGAGCATCTCCAGATTATGCATAGAATGATTACTAGAAGCATGTTAACATGGCATCAAAATATAACAGAATCTGTCAGAAAACAAAGAACAAAGAATTACCCTACATCAGTACAAGCTTGATACACTCAGCACACATCTCACAAAAATACAAGTTCAACACCCTGGAAATATGGTATGGCATAGTTCAACATTCATGTAGACATCAACCTCATAGGATGCACACATAAATCATGGCAAAATGACAAAAGAGCTCGGCCGATAAGATTCTGAACTAACGATCAAGCCATCTTCCAACAGTATTTCGGCATCAAGATGATCTCAAATGAAAATGATGCAATGGAATGAAATGATGTACTCGCATAAGGCGAACAATTTGACATATTATACGCATGAAACGGAGCTACGGATGCACAGATGTGATGCGATGAATATGGCATGAAAATTATCAAACTGGACTTGATGTTTTTACCCAAAAGTCAACCGACGAGACGGTGCGGACGGAGGATCCGTGCAGCGGAGGCGCTGCTTGGTTGAGATCCCGGTGGATCTCATCCCGATCCACCGGATCCGCCGGCGAAGCTCACGGAGACGGCGGGACGGCGCCGAGAGGCGGAGACGCGGCCGCTGGCTGGAGCAGCCGGAGCGGAGCGCCTGGCGCGCGCGGAGGAGGCGGTTGGGCGGAGTGCCGGGCGGCGTAGGAGGCCGGGACTTCGGGCGGCGGGGCGGCGCGGTGTGGGCGCGCAGGCGCTTGGACGCTGGCGGCGCGAGATGGCGAAGCAACCGGGCGGGGCGCGAGACGGCGCCGGAGAGCGAGGGCGGTGGCGACGGAGAGGCGGGAGTTTCTGGGCGGCGGCGGCGGAGCTGCCGGGCACGCAGCGCGGAGCCGCCGCAAGGGCGATCGAGCAGCGGAGGCGGCGGGCGCAAGGGCGGGCGCTGGATGTGCGACGGGCGAGGCGGATCTGGCGGATGCTAAGGCTGGGCGGGCTTTCGATGGGTTCTTAAGGATTCGGCGGCTGCTGCTGAGAGAGAGAGGCTTGCGGGACACGTGGCGTGATTGGGCGGCGGCGGCGGACATGTCCGGCGGCGGAGGAAGAAACGTCCATGCAAGGGGAGCGGGCTAGGGTTTGATCTCGCGAAAAATTCGGGGGTCTAGTTTTATAGGTAGACGGAGCTAGGGAGAGTCCAAATGAGGAGCTTGCCGCCACGCGATCGTGATCGAACGACCGAGAGCATGGAGGGAGTTTGGGGTTTTGGGCCACTTTGAAGGTGTTGGGCTGAAACAAAAGAGGGCTTTATAAAGCTATCTCGTTAACTGCTGAGTATCAAACGACCTCCAAATGGCACTTAAACTTGACAAAGCGGTTCATCGGTGCTATACCAAGGTCGCTTGGCAAACCTCGGCCATTCCGAGAAAGTTTAATACCCGCCACAAAAAGAGAGAAGAAGGACGCTGGATGACATAGGAGTGCCGGATTGCAAAACGGACAACGGAGAAAAATGCTCTGATGCATGAGACGAACATGTATGCAAAATGAAATGCACATGATGACATGATAAATGCAAATGCCGACATGGCAAAATGCAACACGCTAGCAAATGACATGGCAACGAAGGCGAATAATCATGGACACTGCGATCGGATCCGGCGCATAACACTCCACCACTATTGAGAGGATCTCGCCCCAGATCTAGGATGGCACCGGAGGGAAAAGGAAGAGGAGAGGTAAAACAAAGTTGCTTCTTTGACTAACCAGTGAAACCACGAACCTTGAGAGGTTGAGCAAAATGAATGAAAGAAAAACAACGAAGATGAACAAAGTTGAAAACACCTGCTAGAAAAGAGGAACAAGGATAATGATGAGAACAAAGAGGTTTAGTGATAAGATAGATATTGAAACCACTCCGTTAAAGCTAGATAGAGGAGGAATAAGATTGATATAATTTTGGGCAGCACTCAACTGAAAGAAGAAGGAAAACTTGATAAGATGAAAAGAACTTGAAGAGATGACACAACACCGTAAGTAAATGGATAAGCAAGAAAAGAACACGATCCTCACAATCGGGATGATGAGTGAAAAGAGCAACATCACAATGCCTCCTAAGAAAGAATTAATCACTTGGATGAACAAGAATAAGAATTATGTTATGCTTATCCTTCACCAATTAAATTGATGACAAACAATGAATTTGGCATGCCACTTATTCTCGTAGAAAGGATTAAGATAGATATGGCGCAAGCTTGGGAAGGTCTTCAACGAACCAACCGTAGGATTGGAAAGAACGAATGAATTAAATGATAATCAAGGAAAAAGAATCAAAGAACCACCGTTAGAATTGAAAATGAAAGTAGCAAAGGCACAATTCACCGGAAGAATTGGAAAACGAATGAAGATATTTGAGGATTTAAATACAAATGAACTAATAGATCACTAGTGACTAGAGAATACTTGAATGATGCACCGTATGATTTGGAGAACGAGAGCTGAAAGCTTGAATGAATAATCATGACATGATGGCCTTCGGAGGAAAGAAATTGAAACAACTCATGAAATGCTCTTGATGGGAAGAAAAGAATTGTCACAATCAAAACAATTATGAGGATAGCATGAAGCTAGAACCATGAATCTTCAAGAGAACGGACAAGATTTAAGAGAAATCCTTCTTCGGTCTTCAAATGATGAGAATGACAACGAGAAACACCACCAAGAATTATTGAGGCACACCGAAGAATCAAAAGCTAAGAGGTTGAGCCAACTATGAAAAGAATTTGAAAGATCTTGGAGAAAAGCATTTGACTGATGAAAATTCATTCTTACGTCACACTTGGAAAAGAATTTGGGATAGTTCCGGAATAATTAGAAGAGTCAGGTAAGATCCTGGGAAAAGACCTGTGGGTTAGGCCCACTCAAAAGAAAACACCGCTGAACAATTGATTGAAAGAGGGATTGCACCGTTGAATTAAATGACTTGAATGGGATAATAATTCCAAATAGCTTGAACGGATGCGAGTGGAAACACTAATCTTTGAGATATCTTGAGCACTCCGAATAACAAATAGCGAGAAGTAGAATGATTAAGAGGTGCACCGTATGAAAAGCATTTGAAATGAGGAAAGGGATATGATGAATATCAAAAGCTTGAATTGGATCCACCACCAGAGAAGAATACGAATGAAGAATGATGAACTTGAAGCTGTTGAGCATCTTCATGGGAAATCACCGATAAGAAAATTGATTGAAAAGAATGAAGAGACTTCACATGAATAAATGGATACTTGATTAAGAAATCTGTGTCCTTGAAGAAAAAGGTGTGTATGGAAAACAAAGGCAACTTGGGACGGATGAAACAAACACCGCTGAGAAAAAAATGATAATTAGTCTTGCTGATGTTGAAGTGATCGGATCCACTTGAAGAGAAACACGCCGTTGTAAAGGATTGACATGACAATCTCGATTGTCGAGAAGGATTGGTATTCACATCGAGTATGAGAACACCATTTCGAAAGGTATGGATTCAACATCCGACTTCAAGCAACTCAATACCAAAATAAAACAAAACAAAGGATTTGGCTTGCAGAATAAGCCGAACAAATACATGTGATAGAGATTTACCCAATCCCATATCATGCATTTTGTCGAAAAGATATTCTAGGAGCTACTTGAATTCCCACCTATAAACTCCCTAAACTTTCTCGTTATGCAATCCGTGTTGGGGATACAGAGGAAGCAATATATCTCACCCAAACTAACAATACCTACATCCAAACTGTATCCATCCACAACACATAACCAAGAAACCTTCGAAATCGTGATACCTCAACCTTCAAAAGCATCCGTTATACGAGTCATGGCAATACTCTCAGACTCACCTCAAGATCGGGTTAGCGGGTTATCTCACCAACAACTGCATAAAAGAGATTTTCGATGTCGGCGCATTAAACTCGTGTATTCCAGAACTGCAATAATAAAATTATGACGACAACACCTCGGAGCTCAACTCCCCGGACACCTCCACTAAAAAACCCCCGCCGACGGAGGCACCAAGACAATGTTGTCATCATAAAACCATCGAACGATTCCAAGATACCCGCTGATCCTAAAAAATTTTTTAGTGAAATTTGAGAAGAGAAGAGTCAAAACTCACGTCAGAGACCTCAACAGAGCGATTTAAGGACCGAGGAGTAAAAAGAATTCCTAACTCTCCGATATATATAATCCTAAATGACTCAAAACATTTTTCTAGACACAACTCGCCGCTAAAACGATCAAGCAATGGGGCTCTAAGGTCGGGAAGGCTCGATTACCAACTTAGGACGCCTCGATGCGGCTTATAGCTCCCACGTGTCGTCAAGCAACGACTTAGAGGCATAACCGCATTGAAAGCAATGTCGCAAGTGAGGTAATCTTCACACAACCCATGTAATACATAAGGAAAGAGATACATAGTTGGCTTACAATCGCCACTTCACACAATTACATGAATAAAGCATTACATCATCCAGATACAATCAAGGTCCGACTACGGAACCAAAATAAAAGAAGAACCCCAAATGCTACAAAGGTCCCCGATCGACCCTAACCGGGCTCCACTCATCGATCAACTAGAACGAACAACACAAAGGGCAAGATCTTCAATGAGCTCCTCCTTCAGCTTTTGGTCATACACCGCAAACTGGTTTTGAAGTATCCGTGAGCCACGAGGACTCAGCAATCCCATTACCATGGGTATCAAGACTAGCAAAGCTTAATGGGAAAGGAAGGGGTAAAGTGGTGAGGTTGCAGCAGCGACTAAGCAAGTATGGTGGCTAACATACGCAAAGAAGAGCGAGAAGAGAACAAGCGGAACGGTCGTCAACTAGCAATGATCAAGAGGTGATCCTGAACACCTACTTACGCCAAGCATAACACGTAAACCGTGTTCACTTCCTGACCGCCGAGAAGAGACCATCACGGCTACACACTGGCTGATGTGTTTTAATTCGATCGTGTCAGTTGTCTACAACCGACATTAACAAATTCCCATCTCGCCACATAACCGCTGGCACGGCTCTCGAAAGTTTATACCTCGCAGGGTGTCCCAACTTAGCCCATGACAAGCTCGCGATCATCGGCGAATAGACCTTCACCCAGAAGACCCGATCACCTCTAATCCCGACATCAAGACATTTCGACAATGCTAAAACAAGACCAGAAAGAGCCTAATGTGCCGACAAACCGATAGGAGCTGCACATATCTCGCTCTCGTGGCACACCGGATTGTCCAAACTTCCAGAGGCCAGCCCAGTAGTCGCCCTGGTACACCGGCGTCGACGGTTTGGACCAACACTCACGACGAGCACTCGCCCGGGGTAAAATAAGATGACCTCGAGAGCACGACTCCCAAGGGAAAAGGGCTAGGTGAGGCAAATGGTAAAGTCAATGTTGGGCCTTTTGACGACAAGTTTTATTCAAAGCGAACCGTCAGGGGTCCCATAAATCACCCGACCGCCGTAAGGGACGCAAAACCGGGAACATAACACCGTATGACGGAAACTAGGGCGGCAAGAGGAACAAAACACTGCATAAGGCCGAGCCTTCCACCCTTTACCAAATATATAGATGCATTAATAATATAAGAGATATTGTGATATCCCAACATAAACCCCGCCCACCATGGAGAAATCTTCAACTTCACCCGCAACTAGCAACGCTATAAGAGGGGCTGAGCAAAGCGGTAACATAGCCAAACAACGGTTTGCATAGGGAAGGTGTCAAAGGTTAGGGGTTCATGGCAATATGGGATGGCCGACAAACAGTAATAGGTAGCGAAAGATAGCCAAAGAACGAGGCAACTAGCATAGCAATGATAGTAGTGAGATCCAGAAGCGGTCATCTTGCCTGAAATCCCGCAAGGAAGAAGAACGAGTCCATGAAGAAGATGAAACCACGAAGACGAACCACACGCGCATTTAACGATCCTCATGATCACAACGAAACGGAACTATCGAGAAGAAGCACACAACATAGGTAAACACACCACACATGAACAAGGCATGATGCACAACAAGCATGATGCATGACCAAGCTACATGAAGCTACTCATGGCAAGAGATGATGCAAAACAAGAACAACACATCAAGGCAAGTATAAATGAGGCCGAAACAACATATAACAATTCGTAAGTCCTCATATGCATATTTCGAAATTGGTCCAGATCTGAATAAACATTATGTTCAAGTTGTTAAACAGCAAGTTAAGATGCACCAAGAGAATCTACACGAAATTCTAGTCAAGTTACATATAAAGTTCATTAGATTTGGAGCTACGGCCTAGAAGATATGAGCAAAACAAGTTAAACATGGCATCGATGCAAAATGCACCCAAACATCAAGCAAACACCAAAACAAGGATGCAACATGATAATATGGCACTACATGCAAAAACAAGCAAGTTTCATGTCGAGCACACTCAAAACGGAGCAACGGGGTAACACATGCACACTATACAAGTCATAGCAACAATCTGTCCAAAACAGCAACTAGGCATCTTACAAGCATCAAAACAATATGCTACAGCACCCCAACATAATAACAAAAGGCATGGGCATGAAGTACTGGTAAAGCATAACAAAACATGAACACTGAGCTATCTCTAGAAATCAATCGATCATGCTCGAAAAGACATGGAGATATTGCAAGTAATAACAATTTCAGACTTTAGCAGAAATAACATCAAGTTGCAATGTTTAGAGCTATCAAACAACATGTTACAGGAACTTAACATGGCAAACAAAGACATGGCATGAATCTACTAAAAGCATATATCAAAAGACCCTTACTTACCATAAGCCAAAAAGGCACGGAAAATATGATGGCACCCATGTAAACATGGCAAGTTATATTACAGATTTAAACATGGCAGGAACCACAATAAGTAGTCATGTTCGTGAGCTCGAACCACTCACTACAGAGCAATACATGGCATGGAAAGGCAACCAACAGTAAGAAGGCATGTTTATGAAGCTAAGCATGGCAAGATCAAGTTTATAGGGTACATGGATCACTAGGAAAACACATGGGAACAAGTGAACTTAATGTTATCAGTCGACAAACAACATTTTCAAGCAACTTTGGAGCAAGAAATGAACATGTTCCAGCAGGCTATAATTGCAACCAAGGGCATGAATGGATAGAGCATGACATGTATATCGAAACATGTTTATAGAGCATCTCCAGATTATGCATAGAATGATTACTAGAAGCATGTTAACATGGCATCAAAATATAACAGAATCTGTCAGAAAACAAAGAACAACAACTCCTCTACTTTTCAAGCTTGATACACTCAACACACAACTCACAAAAATACAAGGTCAACACCCCTGGAAAGATGGTATGGCATAGTTCAACATTCATGTAGACATCAACCTCATAGGATGCACACATAAATCATGGCAAAATGACAAAAGAGCTCGTGGCCGATAAGATTCTCGAACTAACGATCTGAAGCCCTTTCCAACAGTATTTCGGGCATCAAGATGAACTCAAATGAAAATGATGCAATGGAGTGAAATGATGTACTGCCGAGGCGAACAATTTGACATATTATACGCACGAAACGGAGCTACCGATGCAGATGTGATGCGATGAATATGGCATGAAAATTATCAAATCTGGACTTAGACGTTTTTACCTCCGAAAAGTCAACCGAACGAGACGGTGCGGGACGGAGGGATCCGGGTGCAGCGGAGGCGCGTTTGGTTGAGATCCCGGTGGATTCATCCCGATCCACCGGATTCAGCCGCCGAGCTCGCCGGAGACGGCGGGACGGCGCCGAGAGGGGAGACGCGGCGCTGGCGGCGGGAGCAAAGCCGGAGCGGAGCGCCTCGGGCGCGCGCGAGGAGGCGGCTGGCGGAGTGCCGGGCGGCGAGGAGGCCGGGACACGCTGGGCGGCGCGGGCGCTGGACGCTGGCGGGCGGCGAGGCGTTGCCGCAATGCGCGGGCGCGACGGCGGCCGGAGAAGCGAGGCGGCGGCGATCGGAGGCGGGAGCCTCGCGGCGGCGGGCGAGCTGCGGCGGGCACGCTGCGCGAGGCGCTAAAGGCGACGGAGCAGCGAGGCGGCGTTCGGTGGCGGGTCGCGCGCGGCGTTGACGGGCGACGGGCGAGGCGCGGAGACGGCGGATATGCTGGCGCTGGGCGGGCTCGATGGCTCCTCGCGGATTCGGCGGGCGCTGGAGAGGGAGAGAGGTCAAGGGGACACGCGCGCGGATTGGGTGCGGGCGGCGCGGACATGTCCGATGGCGGAGGAAGAAATGTCCGGGCGGCGCAAGGGAGCGGGCTAGGGTTTGATCTCGCGCAAAAATTCGGGGAGGTCTAGTTTATAGGTAGAGGGAGCTAGGAGAGTCCAAATGAGGAGGAGCTGCCATGCGATCGTGATCGAATGACCGAGAGCATGGAGGGGAGTTTGTGGGTTTTGGGCCACTTTGAAGGTGTTGGGCTGAAACAAAAGAGGGATTTACGGTTATCCTGTTAACCATTGAGTATCAAACGACTCCAAATGGCACTAAACTTGACAAAGCGGTTCACCGGTTCTATACCAAGGTCGCTGGCAAACCTCGGGCCATTCCGAGAAAGTTTAATACCCGCCACAAAAGAGAGAAGAAGGGACGCCGGATGACATAGGAGTGCCGGATTGCAAAACGGACAACGGAGAAAATGCTCGGATGCATGAGACTAACATGTATGCAAAATGAAATGCACATGATGACATGATAAAATGCAATGCTGACATGGCAAAATGCAACACGCAAGCAAATGACATGGCAACGGCTTAATAACTGGCGGACACCGCGATCGGATCCGGGCGCACATGATCATGCATCATATTGTAGCATTGCATTGATTGTGTTCTTTCTCGCCGCACGTATTTGTCCCTCTCAATAGACGGGTTTCGACGATGAGTTCGATGACACCGGCGAAGAACTATAATATCTTCAGGCGCTGTGCAAGCAAACCCCCTTGTTCATTCCGACATAGCCCCACTCTCGCCTCCTCGCTCTTTTATCGCATTAGGACAACAACGATTCATCTGCTACTTGCCGTGTAGCTGAACCCTTTATCCTTTGCATGACCTGTCATTCCACAAGAAATAGATGAAACCCACTAGCATGAGTAGGAGTTGTTTGAGCCCCTGTAGCCTACTCATACATGCTTGTTTGTCATGCCTGCCATCGCTTAGAGTTGAAGTCGGTCCTGATTCATCGAGGATGAATCAGAGGTGTGTGAACATGTCCCACTGTGTGTGAGCTAAGTGTGAACACGATTTGGTAAAGGTAGGTGAGAGGCCATGTAGGAGTACATGGTGGGTTGTCTCATTGCAGCCGCCCTCGTGAACTGAAGTTCGTGTTTGTGATCCATGATTCACCATTACCACGCATTGGGCCCGAAACCAATGGACCCTCTCGCTTTTAATCACCCTTGTCCTCCGGCCCAGTTGAGTTGCAAGTAGTTTCGTGTTTGTAGTATGTCGAGGCCAGGCGCAGCGCTGACCGTAGGGGTGGGCTGTGATGCGGTAGGCACGCACGGTGTACCGCACCCGCTTGGTGTCTCGAGAACCCTGCTCACATCGCTTGGGGGCTGTGAGCTAAACTTCGCCGGATATCCTCATGGATGGAACCCTAATAGGCGATAAACCTGGACTAGGGACTTGAGTGTTTAGGTAGGTCGTGGCCGACACCCACATTGGGCTTCCGCTGAAGGTTGCCGAGTACATGTCGGTAAACGGCGTAAGTGGTGAGAGCGTGTGAAGAAGTACACCCTCGCAGGTTAACATTATCTATTCAAATAGCCGTGTCCGCTGAAAAGGACTTCTGGTTGCTTCGCATAGCTATAGACAAGTGAAAGTGGATACTCTAAAATACGCAAGATAAGCGTGAGTGCTATGGATGGCGCTTTGTAGGGAGACGGAGCGATCCATAGTGGTGTATTGGTATGGTGAATATGTGGACTCGCAGCGCCACCTCAAAAGAGATACTTGCAAATGTAGTTTAGGATAGCCATCGAGTCAAAGCTGGCTTGTCGCAGCTTAAACCCCACCATCCCCTTTGTTGATAATGATGCATATGTAGTTAGTTCCGATGTAAGTCTTGCTGGGTACATTTGTACTCACGCTTGCCTATTTTATGTTTTTTGCAGAGAGACTTCAGCCTCGCTTAGTAGTTCCACGTGTTAAGCTTCCGTGATGTGCTTTGATTTGTATGCTCAATGTTGGGTCATGAGACCTATGTTTGTAATATCTCGCCTCGGAGCCTAATGAATAAATACTTGAGTCGAGAGTCATGTTGTGATGCCATGTTGTATTTGCACATATCGGGAATATTGTGTGTATGTTATTGAAATGCTTGGTATGTGTGGGATCCGACTATCTAGTTGTTTATCTTTAGTAGCCTCTTCATGGAAATGTCTCCTAGTGTTTCCACCGAGCCATGGTAGCTTGCTCACGCTTCCTAACACTTAGGCTGGCCGGCATGTGTCCTTCTTCGCTCGTGGTTCGTTCTTCGGGAGAAGTCACGCGATGAATACCGGAGTCCTGTTAGCCCGCCACAGCCCGGTTCACCGGAGTCCCGCTAGCCAAAGGCTACAACCTCGATTCACTCACTGAATCGACACGCTCAATGCCGGGTCATGGATGCCCGTCTCGTAAGTCTGCCGCTTGGGTTTACGATTAGCCATGTCAGCCCGGCCCTTATCATATGGATGCTAGCGACACTATCATATACGCAGCCAAAAGGCTTAAACGTCCCGCAAAGGTAAGGCGACACCCGTGGGAATACCGCGCGTGAGGTCGCAAGAAGTGATATGAGGTGTTACATGCTAGATCGATGTGGCATCGAGTCGGGTCCCGACACGCAATGGCAGGTCACGCCGAAACAAAAACAAACACCGTTAACGGCGATAGCACTAAGGATACGATACCAACGCCGATTCGTGAGGCTCCAAACCCGTCAGCGAAAAAGCCATTCAAAAGAACTACCCGGTCCGGCCCAATTTGGACCGAATACTCAACCGCTTCTTGCGATACATGGCACTTCAAAAGCCAGCTAATCACACCAACAGGATTGTTGGGTATTTAATCAGCAGCAAGTTAATTGTCAAAACAATGACAAGGGGCTGTATAGCGATGACGAGGAAGAGACCCGCCGCCAACAATAGAGGATGTATGGTTTCCACAAGCACGTGACGGTAAACATGATATACGCAACCCACATACCCAAGAGGGAGCGAAGCGCACTTAGGGATGTATATGGATGGAGCCACGCCTCAAGTTCAATCCATGGTCCTCTTGCCCTGATCACTTTTGATCAAGCGATCACCCCACCAAGATTCGCCACGCGGATTCGCCGCATTGGTTTTAGACCCAATCGCCGACGGATTTCACCTCACCAGAGTCCTCGATGGACGGCGGCAGAGCCTCGAACCTCGCTTTATCGATACAATGCGCAAGATGGGCATAGACCCTCAAGGACTAAACCTACAAAGACGCACCTTCAAAGGCGCCATACCGTGTAGAGGCCAATTGCAGACAGCTCACCACACCGAAGTGGTCTTCGGATCCCCTGATAACTTCGGGCGAGGAGTTAATCTTCGACATAGTCCCGCTCGCAGCGGGCTATCACGCCTCGCCGGACGGATCGCTTGCAAAGTTCAACGCGTGTCGTGACACGCTGCATTTCAAGCTCAAGATGCCAGCCCTCGAGGAGTCATCACGATCAACGGAACATCAACGCCCTCCGAACGGAGGAGCACACACTGCTCGCGGTAGAAGTACGTGAGCAGCCTCTAAGGTACTTTTGAGTCCGCCGCTTTACCCGACACGCCAAACGCACTCGAGTAACATACAAGAAGACCACTCCGCACGCCCGAAAGCATCGCCAGAGCAATGCGGCCCCAACCCTAGCCCTTGCATAATTGTAAGACCAGTCCTTCGCACATCATTACGCCCGAGATACCATGGGTATAGGGGAGGGGCACGACCACGACAGCCCAGAGGCGGCTTAACCACACCAGGGCCCCAAGTATGTCGGTCTTTTTCTTTTTTTCTTACCCATAGGACTCGCTCATCAGAGGCCTTGTCCGCAAAGAGACTTGCCGAACTCACGATGCAACAACCAGGAAGGAGAAAGGCTACGATTTAACACTCGTGGTCTCCATTACGAGCATTAAATCTGTTTAATACACCATTCCGCAGCCTACCCCTCGAGGGGGACATGTTAAAATAGTCCAATCCTCTTGCTTATCGTGACTATTTGTATCAGCCCGCATTCATGGCAGATTTCAATAAACAATGCATCGCTTTTGCTTATAATCGCATTCCTTTCTTATGTATGTTCGCTTATGACATGTTGCATCCAGACACTTTGGTACGGCCGAATACACTAGGGGCTTAAGTTCTCCGATTATGGTGTGATAAGTCCCAACACTTTCACAAGTGCGCACCTTAACGATAGCATTATATGCATCGGCTTCAATCATGTCTTGGGTCAATAGTTGGGCTTGCCCGGCCCCATGTTTTGGTACCTTACGCCCGCTTTATCGCTAAGGTAGCACTGGAGAACCATCGCGATTGCGCCTCGGCTGAGCTGGGCGAGCTTTAGTGGAGAAAGCTAAACTGACCATCATGATAAGGCAAGAGCTGGTCGCTGTTCGAGAGGTTTTTTTCGAGTCCCTAAAGACTTATGCCGCTAGAGTGAGGAACTGCCACGTCTGCCCAAAGCGTGATAGCGCCTCAACTCGGTCTTCCGAACACTAGGGGCTTCACAAATTTAAAATTATAGAATTCTATGGCTAAGGAGAGTGTTCAAGCATTATAAGTCCTGGTTGCCTCTGTTGTTGTTGAGCGCCTCTAGATGGACCCAAACATGGGAACAAGAGCGCCAAGTTTATCCCAACACCCCAAAGACTAGTGGCATGGGGCTGAAGCCGACGACTTGCCATCTCTCTCAGATTTGATAAACGGCCGCACGTAGGTAATATTTTAAATTAATAAGCGTTGCTTAGCGATATGAACACAGCTCAACGCATGTGATAACATAATGCGATTTTACTCAAATATTACATCCTTGAGCACTCATCCGCAATCATGCGGGCTCCCTTCAGACACTCTTATAGTACATTTTGGGCGTGACGATACTTTTGCTCCGGCCGGGCGCTGGTCTGCCGAAGCTTTCGGCCCATCCCGCCTCAAAGGCACTTTTGCATCGGCAAGGCCCGACGGCACCTTCAATGTAGGCGGACTGCTTGACGACTTCCACCAGTGGACACGATCCACCAGCCACGACCAGTCGAAGTAGCTCCTGTGCATGGCCTCCTTGGGCCACACCAACTATGAGGCCCTTCATTGCCTATTCGCTACCTTAGGAGCTCGACCAGCTGCTTCACCTGGTCGCTAAGGGGCACTGGATGTCGGGCCTCAAGATACCGAGACCAAGACCTTCTCCGCCGAGCTCCTCCTCGCCCGAGAATGCAGCAAAGATCGACACGCCATGAGGCAGATCTGCAAACGCCTCCGAGAGCTCCGACCGTAAGTAATGTAATTCACATTCACATGCTTGCTTTGCATGAAAAATGCCTTACCCGCCGCTATTTTCTTCACCGCCTCAATCTCGGAGGGCCTTATGGGCTTCGCCTTAGCGGCTTTGGCACTCTCAAGAGCCGATGCAAGCTCGACTCGAAGTTCGAGTCGCGCCCAAACTCTCCCTGCTTCCATGAGAGCTTGGAGTTTTGGTGCACCGCCGCCACCCGCCTCCCCTCGCTTTCTCGCTCAGCTGCTCAAGTGCGAGATTGCATTCGTCGCTGACACGACCTCCTTCGTGGTCGCCATCTCGCTCGCGGGCCCCGAGTACCCACGCTATCCTTGTTATTTCTCTTGCAACCAAAATCCTTTTCTCGAAGGTAAAATTCAATACGGTGTCACTCACCTTCCTTGTCCTCGAGCTGCTTGGCACGGCCGAAGCTCGCTTCGACCGCCGAGGTTCTCGCTTCAAAGCATCGACCCAAGCAAGGCGGGCAGAGGTTAGCAGCGCAAGCAGCCTGCAATCCCATATTGACATATTTTATAGAACTCCTCAAGATATCTTTGTAAGATCCTCATCCGATTTTCTTCCCAACACCGAATCGAGCATCAGGCTACCGCCTATGCGGTATTATATTACATGCCTTAAAATTTTACCTCAAAGCTCGTTATAGGTCGCCGCAGGCTGGGTCACCGCTTGGCGAGCCGAATCCTTTCTCAATCACCGCACTCATGACAAGGCGGTGTTCTTCCTCGATGGAAGCACCATTGAGCGCCCAACAAGTTATCCGGGCGCCAGTTGACGGCGGCCGCTGTCACAGCCTTGCCCTTCTTATTTAAGGTCATTACGGACTCGAACCACCGCCGGTTCCGGCGGAGTCCGGCAGAAGTCCGGAGGTTGCCCGCGGCACCTCCGAGCCTCCTCCCGGTGGGTCCCTCCGGGATCCCACCTCATGCCATCAGCCCACGAGGGTGGAGGCGGTCGGAAGGGAATCCATATCCGACGGAGCTAAGGACCCGCCGATGAAGCGGAAGATCGCCCTGGCCGGACTACAGTGTTGTATGCGGCATTAGAAGGACACCACGGGCAAAAGAGAAATTATAAATCATCCAGAATTCGACACTTATTTATCTTGCCACGGGCTTGGCCCCTAGAGGGCCACTCGCCGCCGTTGTCGGGCGCGGCGGAGGAGTCCGGAGAAAGGGTCCGCCCTTTCTTGACCTTTGGCCGCTTCTGCTGGGAGGCCTTCCTCTTCTTCTCCTCTCACCGAAGAGGCCTCTTTCTCCTTCTCCTCGTGGAGGAGTCCGCCTCTGAGTCATCGGATGATGAGTCCGACATCATTCGGCCGAAACTCCTTCGGGTTCCCGTGGCCTTTCTGGCCTTCTCCGCACCACGTGAAGGGTCGGACCAGCAGCCCTGCTAAACCGGTGTCCGCTGGTCTTTGGGAAGGGGAGCCGACAATTAACCTGTCCAGATGTCTTCTTCCAAATCTCATAAAGGCATTGGGAGTTTGAGATCCCACATAGAGTCAAACTATGAAAGAAATGAGTGTCCCATAAAGGATAACATAGCTTACCTTGCCGCCGAAGGCCGCGTGTGAATCCATCTTCGCTATGGATGCAGGGGCTTTCCGCCTTGAACAACACCTCCGTGCAGCTTCACATCGTGTCAAAGAGACCGCCAATGTCCGTGCTCAGGCCGATCAAACTCCCACAAATTGAAAGCCCTGTCGGGTGGGGAGAATCCGCGGACGAGCATGACTCGGATCACGCTGACAAGCTTGAGTTTTTGTTCACCAGTGGTCTGGAGACAGGACTGAGTCCGTCACTTCCGAACTACCCCATAGCAAGCCCTTTCTTCCTGTGAGGTGAGCTGCATGGGGTACCAGATCTGAATTCGGGGCCGCCCATTTAGGGTCATGCGGCTCGGTGATGTAGAACCACCCCGATTGCACACCCTTTGATGGACTCCACGAAGGCACCTCGAGCTGATGACGTTGGGCATTTTGCCCACCATGGCGCCCAAGACTCGCTTGACGCCTTTTCACCACCTTCGCTTGACATTGAAGGTCTTTAGCCACTAGCCAAAGTGGGGCTGATGCAGGAAGGCTCGCACACACACGATGAACGCCGAGATGTTGAGGATGAAGTTTGGCGCCAGATCGTGGAAGTCCAGTGCCGTAGTAGTACATGAGCCCCTGACAAGGGGTGAAGTGGAAGCCCAATCCATGGAGGAAGTGGGGAAGAAATACGACCCCTCTCATGGGGCCTGGGTGGGATGAGCCGCCTCGCCGGCAGCCGATGTCGGCCGGACAGTATCCGCGGCGCAGCAGCTTCGATGTGCTCCTCCAGAACGGAGGAGGCCATCCACTTGCCTCCCGCCTCCGGACATGGCTGGAGAAGGTTGAGGCGAGATGTGCGGACTTGGGCGCTGGAGCTCGAAAAGCGCGGAGATGGATAGGCAAAGGAGGAAGAAGGCGAGGTAAAAAAGGTGGATCTTATCCCTTATATATGGGCGGACAAAGACTATGCGCCCCCACCGCCCGTAAAACTCGCTATCTCCCAAGCGCCACAATCAATGGCGCGTTGGGTTACCCACGTCCGTATTGATGGGAATCCCAAATAAGGGGAACACAACCGCTCGACAAGACGTGCTAAGGAAACCGCCGCTAAACGCTACCGAGGTGGTATAATAAAAACGTAAAGGCTTGGTAGTGGTGTGACGCCACACCACAAGATGCGCCAACAGACTCAACTTGTGTACATATTATTCTCTACGGTGGTATGTGGAATTTATTTTACGAGCCGACACTATCCCGTGTTCACAATCTTCTATGAATTATTCGAGGAAGAACCTGCCTTGCAATGTCAAGACAAAGATGCGCGCCGGACTCGCGCCATTGAAGCTGGTTCAGGGCTACCGAGGAGTCCCGGACTAGAGGGTGTCCGATAGCCGACTATCATCATCGGCCGGACTCCAAGACTATGAAGATACAAGATTGAAGACTTCAGATCGTGTCCGGATGGGACTTTCTTGGCGGAAGGCAAGCTTGGCAATACGGATGTGTAGATCTCCTACCATTGTAACCGACTGTAACCCTAGCCCTCTCCTGTCTATATAAACCGGAGTGTTTTAGTCCCAGGACTAACAACCATTACAACAATCATTCCATAGGCTAGCTTCTAGGTTTAGCCTCCTTGATCTCGTGGTAGATCTACTTTGTACTACCCATATCATCAATATTAATCAAGCAGAGTAGGGTTTTACCTCCATCGAGAGGGCCCAACTGGGTAAAAACATCGTGTCCTTGTCTCCTCGTTACCATCCGCCTAGACGCACAGTCGGGACCCCTACCCGAGATCCGCTGCTTTTACACCGACAACGGGTCCGCAACATTCAGATCAGTATGTATCTTGCAAATATCTATGTCTCCCACCGACTTGGTCCCGATGGAATTGAAGCGCCTCTTGATGTGCTTAGTCCTCTTGTGAAATCTGGATTCCTTTGCCAAGGCAATTGCACCAAAGATTGTCACAGTAAGATCTTCATTGGTCCCGATGCACTAGGTATGACACCTAGATCGTAAATGAACTCCATCCGCACTCTTCATTTGCTTCTTCCAAGCAGCTATGTACTCCGCTCATATGTAGATCCCGCCACGACGCTTTGTTTAGAACTGCACCAACTTACAGCTCCACCATTTAATAAAAAACACGATCCGGTTTTGTACATTTAGAATCATCCGGATCAGTGTCAAAGCTTGCATCGACGAACCATTTATGACTAGCTATTTGTCACCCCATAAACGGTGAAAAATATCCATAGTCCTTTTCGTATTTCAGATGTTCTTGACCGCTGTCCAAAGGATCCACTCTCGATTACTTTGGTACCTTCCCGCCAAGCTTATTGCTACATACATCGTCCTGTACACAACATTGCATACATGATAGAGCCTATGGCTGAAGCATAGGGAACATCTTTCATTTTCTCTACCTTCTCGCCGTGGTCGGGCATTGAGTCTCGACTCAGCCACACCTTGTAATACGTGCAAGAACCCTTTTTCGCCTCGATCCATTTTGAACTTTTTCAAAACTTTATCAAGGTATGTGCTTTGTGAAAGTCCAATTAAGCCGCCTTGATCTATCTCTATAGATCTTGATGCCCAATATGTAAGCAGCTTCACCGAGTTCTTTCATTGAAAACTTTTATTCAAGTATCCCTTTATGCTATCCAGAATTCTATATCATTTCCAATTAACAATATGTCATCTACATATAATATCGTAAATGCTACAGTAGCTCCCACTCACCTTCTTGTAAATACAAAGCTTCTCCAAAAGTCTCAGAGAAACCATATGCTTTGATCACATTATCAAAGCGCTTATTCCAACTCCGAGATGCTTGCACCACCATAGATGGATCGCTGGAGCTTGCATACTTTATTAGCACCTTTGGATCAACAAACCTTCGTTGCATCATATACAACTCTTCTTCCGTAAATCCATTCAGAATGCAGTTTTGACATTCATTTGCCAAATTTCATAATCATAAAATGCGCAATTGCTAACATGATTCAACAGACTTAAGCATCACTACGGGTGAGAAAGTCTCATCGTAGTCAACCCCTTGAACTTGTCAAAACCTTTTGCAACAAGTCAAGCTTTGTAGACGCTACATTACCATCAAAGATCAGCCTTCTTCTTAAAATCCATTTATTCTCAATGGCTTGCCAATCATCGGGCAAGTCAACGAAAGTCCATACTTTGTTCTCATACATGGATCCCATCTCGATTCCATGGCTTCAAGCCATTTTGTGGTATCCGGCTCATCGTCAGCCCTCATAGTTCAGAGGTTCGCCATGGTCAAGTAACATGACTTCTAGAACAGGATTATCGCACTCACTCGTGCGGATCTTACTCGTAGTCCCACGAGGTTCAGCAGTAAACTTGATCCAAGTTTCATGATCAATATCATTAGCTTCCTCACTTATTGGTGTAGCTGTCACAGAACCGGTTCTTGTGATGAACTACTTTCCAATAAG
>JAHHZJ010004003.1:0-34786 GCA_021437245.1 Aegilops speltoides | reverse complement strand
CCATGTTGTGCATGAACAATTGCATCATTTATCGGGACGAGCACGCGAGTCTACCATATGTCCCGTGTACTGATACAAGAAGAGGAAGAAAGCCCTAAAAGTGGTGTGGTACTTTCCGATCACCGCTCCGCAGCGTATTTCGGACCCTAAGGAGAAGCTCCTGCGCTGGCACGCGGATAGGGAGGAGAAGAAGCGAAAGATGACGAAATGATCCGGAGATAGATAAAAAGACAAGATGCCGAGTCACCCTAAGGATGCGAGCCGGAAGCGTTGAACTAATACCTGAATTTGGGAACGATCCAAGGAACATCGCTGGGGCGCGAGCACCGATGGAGTCAATCCGCTTCAGCCAGAAGCACAATAGCACCTGGCCTGTGTTTGTGTGGATGTACAACTTTCCCGGTTGTGCATGAAGAGAAGTACATTCACATGAGTATGCTAATTGAAGGGCCAAAACAACCAGGAACGACATCAATCAGACCGGGCTGCTAAAGAGGAGCTTGACACGCTGGAAAACGCCACCAATACGTGACGCCGCAGAAAGAATATTTCTATGAGAGCCGGACCGCTCACGACTGCAACGATATCTCGGTTACGGATATCTGGGGCAGGTAGTCCACGATTTTCGATGCGTAAGGTGCATGGATGACACAACGACGCCACCAGATAGAGATCCCGGTCTTCAAAAACTGTGTTCATGGGACATCAAGGTGGCTTCGCGACGATGACCCGTGGAGGAAACGCAAGGATCTGTTCGATGGTGAAACCGAACCCGAAAACGCTGTGAGGAGCAGCAGGAAATAGACAAGCTGTTGAAAAATTGGAAAGACCCCACCGCCGGAAAGAAGCAAAAGGCGCCAGAGCCGGAAAGAAGCGAAAGGCGCCAGAGCCCTGTGAAGGTATGGAAAACGAGGTCGTTTTCGACTTGCAGATCGAAGATCCACCGTGCCTCCAGCCTTGATGTCATGCATATCACGAAGAACGTGAGTCTGCTTGGTACCGCTCAACATGCCGAGAGGACCAAAGATGGGCCAAAGCAAGGGCGACTTGAAATCAATGGGATGCAGAGCTTCACGCTATATATGATGATGATGATGATGATGATGATGATAGGGCAGACACGAAAAGTCGCCGAAAGGCAAAAGGCCAAGAAGACCGAATGACTACCCTCCCGCTGCTTCACTCTAAGTCGAGGAGATCGGCAGTTTTCACCCGCCTCCTAGGAGTAAAACTTCCTACGGTTACGCTGGGAAGATAAGCAGATACCAGACCCAGAAGCGAGTTCAGCGGGATGAAGTCTCACGACGCACGGCCGATGACGCAGATATTTCCGCGTAATCCGGATCATGGACGCGACGTCCGGAAACGCTATTTGGCCTATGCAACTTCTTCGGCCATCTCCGGAAGTCGATTCGGAGGCAACTCGAAGGCTAAGGAAGAGATCGTGATACTATGCAGCTTGAGATGTACTTCCCACCCGCATTCTTCGACGTTATGGTGCATCCGCTGGTCCATATAGTGGAGGATATCATCCAACTCGGGCCGACGCTCCGCACAAAGATGATGCCGCTCGAAAGGATGAATGGTGTCATCAAAGGATACGCTTGCAACATGTCACGCAGAGGAAGCATAGCCAGGGCTTTCGATCAAGAGTGCATCTCCCATCGCACAATTATCTAGGCATCGAGAACCCCGCTGGTCCGCCTCAATCAGCACCTCGGCAGGCTCGCTAGATGGGGTCACCGGAGGGTCGCCCAAATGCATGTCGACTTGAGGGTCGACTCCCGACTTTTGAAAGAGCAAACCTAGTCGCTACAACACATAGACGTGGTCGATCCTTAGGTGGTAGAGCACAAAACCATTATTAAGAAGACGAAATGATCGAGGCCAAAGAGGACAGGAGATATACTCAAAGAGCACAACTCATGTTTCACGCGTTGGTTCAAGAAGAAGCTTTGCACCTTTAATGCGAGCATTTATCTATTCCCCACGGCCACTCAGTCTTAGGATCTACAACACGAGCATATGAAAAGGGGAGCCTCGTGCACATGCCTAGTTCAAGCCCTCAAAGGTAAATCAATACACTCATTCAACGAGATCCATGATAGCTAGCTTATGAATCATGTATGCGGTGAGCTCGGCCTGCAGGCTAATGTGGCGGAGAGGTTTCTTGCCTTTCTTGTTCACTGAATCTTGCTAGTAATTTTTAGGAGTGAATCCTCCCATGTCGAATGACGACTGCCATTTGCAAGAACTACGTGTCAGAATCTTAAGATGTAATTCTACAAAAATTGAAAAAGGAAAATAACTGAGAATTTGAGTAGGCCATGGCCCAGTAGACACATCTTCAACAACTTCAAACATGAAACTCGTACGCTCCCAGTCAGATCACACCAAATGTTTCCAGACGTGACACCATGTCGCGCCACACTTTTGAAACATGTTTGCTTGTCCACGCTGTGGTAGGTAAGCTAGACCAAACAAAAATCATTTTTACTTTGCATTGTGTTTGATTACATGCATTGAACTCATATGCAGTTTGGCATGCTTTAAAGTAGTGTAGAGCGGGCCAACAACCTCCGGAGAGAGAGAAAACTCAAGGAGGTCGATGGCGAGGGTGCGAGGTAAAAAGTGGGGAGGAAGATGGTGAGGCCGTAGCTGGGCAGCCTGGGGATGAGGACGACGGCTGGTGATGGAGAGCATGGGAGGAGGCAGCGACCATAGGAAGGGGGAGCGGACGGATTGCTGGCTAGGTTTTTACTGCTCACCTGGACGCTCCATATTTTACATGCGCATGCTTAACAAGGCCCACTTGTCATTCTCCTGAGAAGCAGTTGCGAGGTGCAACAAGAACCAACGGTGGACTGGACGCCATCGAGGTAAAAAAGGGAGCAGTAAAACAATCATGCGAGCCTGGTTGATCTCACGATGCAAATACCTCACATGGGTGGGTTGCCCAGCATCTTTTATATGTAAAATTGTCCACCATTTTCCTTGATAATGTTCAGTTATAAGATGCCCATTGGATGTTTGTTCTAAAAATTTACAAGACGATATACACTATTACTTTGTATATTTTCTTTAAATGGTAATAACAATCCATTTATATGTTGTTCATGTATATGTGCAGACACACTGTTGCAGTTACATTAATAAATAGTAGAGTCGGTCATAAGTCACGAAGACCTTTCCGTGCAAGGATGTCTTATCAAATTTAATTCTAGCAACCTACTTGTTGCTAGCAAAAGACAATGTTTGTCCGTGTATGTATACGAGGACCAATCAAGTGTCTATGTTTCCTCAATATAGTTCTAAAGGATCCGTCTTCTCGAGTACTTATTGTTAAGAAAAGACAATGCAAGAAGAAACCAATGCTACATTCAAAATATGGGAGCAGGAGACATCCAGGAAAGAATGCTTAGTATGACTCAGCTGATGTGTACCTCCGGGTGTTTTCCTACATTGTCATGTTTGTCTGATGACCCTAATATGATACATGTAATTTTACATGTTAATCAATAAAGCCTAGCAAATTTCTTGAAAATGAAACAGTCGAGAGAGAAACTATTGATTAATAATTCACTACTTAGACAAGGAGCAGCAAGGAACAATATGCAGTGGCATAGATTAAGAAATTACTGTACTTGATTAGTGATCCGGCCAAATGACTGCACAGTGCAGATCTCGAGGTGTCATCTAATTAAGGAGATGAACTTTTCTCAACCACACCTTCAAATGTGTGCCGCCATTATTCACACAAGCCCGTCCAGTGAGACCATGCGTGACTTGAATAGTGGTCGTGCAGGAACTCTATTGCACCTCATCTGTCCCAACCCGACTAGTTGAGGAACTAGCATTCATCTATTCCTTGTGCTCTTAGGATATGACACAAGCTTAATAATTTGTGTACAGGAAGGCAACGGAAACTCCGAGCACGCGTGTCCAATTTAGGCATGTTAATTCCATACGATAATTTGATGAGATCGATGTTTACTCATCTATCATGATCATGTAGGCAACAAATTCGGCCCACCTATAATCATGACCAGCATGGGCAATCCTTTTACGCGCGACGGCACCTCCAGCTCCTACGTACATTTTTGGGCCAGCTCAACTAGGTTTTTCGCAGTTTTGGGAAGGTTTTTAGAGCCTTCTCTTTCTTTGTGTTTTTTCTTCTTCTTCCAATTTCGAACTATCATTTATTTTTAATTTATGTTTTTTATTTTCTTTTTCATGGATTTTTTAGTTTTTTCCGTCTATTCATTTTTCAAACATCTTTTTTCATTTTTTGTGAATATTTTTTCTAAAATCAGGAACTTGTTTTGAAATTATAATTTTTCGAATTCGTGATCATAATTTATGTACTCATGAACAACTTTTAATGTCACTAACATTTTCTAGAAATTCGTAAACACTATTTTAATTTATTAACATTTTTATTAGCGATCATTTTTAATTCTAAATTTATTTTAAAAGATAGTGAACATTTTTGAAATTCGAAAACAATTTTGTGAAACAGCAAACATTTTATGAAGCCGCAAACATTGTTTTTGGAACAATTTTATAGAATAAAAACAGCAAGTATAGAAAAGAAACGGAAAAATAGGGGCACCCTGCCTCCGTATGGACCGCACAAAATCACGAGCTGGGGAGCTTGGGTATGCTAGATCGCTACCAAGCGACCCATTGGTGAAATAGGAATTTTAGAAGCTAGAAAGAAGATATATTGAGCTGGTTTTGTTTGGTTTTTACATTTTTTCCAAATTCGTGGATCTACTAAAATATTCAAGATTTTTTTCAAAATTCTTGATTTTAAAAAATCATGAACTTTCTTCTTAGCTATTTTTTAAATTTAATAGCAATTTTCAAATTCGTGAATTTATAACTGATGAATGAACCTTTTCAAGTTCATGACTTTTATTATTTTTATTTTTGAATTATTACTTTTTCGAAAAAGCTAGCTTTATAAATTTTAAACTATAAAAATTGGATCATGTTATTTCTTTGAAACGAGTGAACGTGTGAGATAATTGGCGAGCGAGCAAAAAATTTAATGGGCCATGGCTTGCAGTCAAATGTGAGCGCCAGTTCACCAAGTAGCGCTTAAGGTGTTGAAGAGGCGCTCATTAGCTAGCTTGTGAATCTTTTCAAGTGACTGTATGGATCTAAGCGGCAACCAGCATATCTCAATCGCGCCATGGCATGTGCTAATTGCGATAAAAGGAAACCTTATTCTATGTAGGCTGTTCTTTTGAATAATTATACTAATGACTATACATGTTCATCTTGGTAAACACTATATTGAATAATTACATTTTCACCTGTTCATCTTTGCAAACACTATATTAAGAAAAATATTAGTTTTTTATTTCCATTTTTGTATACATGGATCAATCCATATCAATTGGCTAGTTGCTCAAGTTATGGATCTAAGATTTTCAAGATAGTTGCTACTTGATATATTTCAAAATATATTACAAAATAACACACGTTAAAGGTTTTAATTAACTGGCAATATGCTTTAATTATATTAGTTTTTGAGTCATAAGATTTTTAAAAGTATGGACCCAATTTACATTTCGCATCAAGCACCCAAATTCCTAGGAACGATACTGAATAAGACACAAAACATTTATAGGTTGCCTAAAAACAATTATACAACAAAATGATCTTGGGAAAAATTTGTAGTTGTTTTAAGTGAAAATTAAATCATATAGAGATAATTGGTTTATAGCCTTAGTTGTGCCCTCGCCAGGATTGCTTTCTGAAAACGTGGTCTTGCCCAACTCACTTTGGCCTTGTGCTTTGCCCTGCCCGCTGACCGTCACTTTAAAAACTTCATTACTAATTCATACTAAATCAGAAAAATGTAAATAAGATACCAAAATGTTCAAAAACATCACTTGCATGTCAATGTCGCTTGCATTCACGACAAAAGTGTTGGTAAGTGCCCATCCAAGTTTTAGCTCTTATGATACTACCATGAGCAATAAAATCTAAAAAAATCAAACAATTAAAAAATGGTGGCAAAGAATGATAAATGTTTTAAGTGCTTGCTAAGTTTCATCAGGGAATGACATTCCTGAAGTTGTGGCAAAAAACAATCTATTTTTGTTCATCATGGAATGAAATTGTGAAAAAAAAGCAATCAACACTCAAAAATAGATTGTTGTTTTTGCCATGACTTCCACGAATGTCATTCCCTAATGAAACTTGGCAAGCACTTAAAACATTTGTCATTCTTTGCCACTAACTTTTTTATTTTTGATTGTTTTAGATTTTGTTGTTCATGGTGGTATCATAAGATCTAAACTCGGATGGGCACTTACCAACACTTCGCATGAATGCAAGTGAATTGACATACAGGTGATTTTCTGAACATTTTGGTATCTTATTTCCATTTTTCTTATTTAGTATGATTTAGTTATGAAGTTTTCGATGTGACGGTCAAACGGTCAAAGGGCAAAAGTACAAGACGCCAAAAGGGTTGGACAAAACCACGTGTTTTCAGAAACTAGGGGCAATCCTGATGAGAGGACACAACTAAGGGTATAAAACCAATTATCCTAATCATATATGTCGACATTTAAGAATCGATACATCATACAAATAAAACATTTAATTGATGATGTACTAGCTAGATACATGTGCTTTGTTATGAATAATATGCTTCATGGCTCGAGTTGCATGTAAAACCAACGCCATGCTTGCATATTCATGTTGTTATCATACTATAATGTTTTCTGGAACTCTTTATGTCCTAAAATTATTATATGATGTCTATTTCTCTCAGGGTGGTCAATATCATTTGTACCCCATCACTAATCCTATCCAAAACTAACAAGAAAATTATGGAGTACCTTGATCTATAAGTGGCAAAATCGTAACTCATTATTATTTTCCTTCGCATGATATTTTCTAGTGGTGATAAAGTCTGTTTGTGGTGGACATTCATTGTACTTCCTCGCCAATTTGCTTTTTAGCTAAAGGTCTTTTAGCAAAGTCAATCAGGGATGATGTTAAAGAGCTTTTAGCAAATTTCCATGACTCATGCCTCAACTCCCTTTATAGAAGGTCCATCCATCAATTAACCACGACCAGCCCTTTCACTAACCCTAGCCACCACCAAGGCTCCTCAAAGCCCCGCCTCGTCGTTCTTCCTCTAATTTAGTAGATCAACAACAGCGAGAGGAGTAGGGACCCGCTGCTTTTGTTTTTCTTCGTTCTTGTTCCCTTGGGGTTTTCTCCCAGCAGCATCCACGAGGTGGTGGCGATGATGGGTTGAAATATCTCTTCAGCTCTCCTTAACTCGACGCTGACAAAGGGCCTATGAGGGTATGTGTTACCATATTGTTGGATCTCTTCAAATCTTGACATGGTGTGTCAATCAAGGTAAGCAGTTGGTTGGATCTAGGTAGGCGACTTTGACCTCCTTTTTCAAGTTATTTTGTGGCATGACACAGTTTCTCTAGCCTCCAAAATAGTTGTGAAAGAGTTCAAGCATGTAGTGCGTGGGTGATGCCCCTACCGATATTTACACAACGCTTATTATATCTTCTTTCTAGCGATGAATGTCTATTTCAGTCTTCATAGTCAAGTATGGCAAGGTGTTGTTAATCTAAACGTAGATGGCGACATTATGGAGACGCCGGCTGGTGCTGGGATGATTCTCTGTGACAACACCGTGGCATAATCTTCTCGGCATGCAGAAACCTTTTGCACTATGCGAGCCCATTGTGAACGGAGTTAGCAACATGTCTAGAGGGCTAAACTTTGCTATGGTCTACACTGCCCATTCATGTTGAGATTGACTGTAAAGTTGTCTGTCTCCATTCCAGGCACATTCAGTAGACAGATTGAAAACGCAATATTGGTGACTGAAGTTAGGAAGCTTGATGAGAGGGATTGTTCTATTGCTCATACTAGTAGGAACTGAAATGTCATTAGTCAAAGATTAGCTTTTTTGGTCGTGCTGAAGGCCATACGACACTATGGACCAGATCGGTCCGCTAATGTACCACAACTCTGTATGGAGGATTTCCTCTAAGTTGAGCAATGAAATCCTTCAACCAAAAAGGGTATGGCAAGGGCGTTGGCAGGTGTCCCTTTACCTTACTGCTAGTTCAGCACTATTTTCAAGCTCCAGCAAGCTTCCTACAATCGAAGGAAGAAGATGACCAATATGATTTTTGATGTAATTTTTTTTGCTGGCCGTTTTGTATCTTGTTATCTTTGCAATCTATTTGTCCACCATTTTCCTTGATAATGTTCAGTTATGAGATGCCCATTGGATCTTTGTTCTAAAAAAAATGTCCCATTTACAAGATGATATATAATATAGTATGATGTGTAGAATATATTCGCTATTACTCTGTATAATTTTTTAATAGTAATAACAATCCGTTCAGACGTTGTTCATGTATAAGGTACAGTCGATCATTAGTCACGAAGTCCTTTCCGTGCAAAGATGTCATATCAAATTAAATTCTAGCAACCTACTTGCTGCTAGCAAAAGACAATGTCTGTCCGTGTAGGAGGACCGATCAAGTGTCTATATTTTCTGAATATAGTTCAAAAGGATCACCAGTTTTCTCTCGAATACTTAATGTTAGGAAAACACAATGCAAGAAGAAACCAATGCTACCTTGAGAATATGGGAGTAGGAGACATTCATGGACAGAATGCTTACTATGAGTCAGCAGATCTGTACTTCTGGCTGGGTTCCTACAGCGTCGGGATCTCCATTGACTGCCCACTGAAGCGTGCCATCATGTGCAGCAAAGAGAAGGAGATACGAACACCACTACCACCCTCCGCCCTCCGTTCAGCGCATTCCTGGCTAGTTGACGAGCATTTGTCTATTCCCCACGACCACTCTTAGTCTTAGTATCTACGACAGAATTGTATGAAAAGGGAGCTGCACATGCCTAGTTCAGGCCTTCAAAGCATGGTAAATCAATATGTTCATTCAACGAGATCCATGACAGCTCGTTTATGAATCATGCGGCAAGCTCGGCCTGCAGGCTATAATGTGGCGAAGAGGTTTCTTATGTCTTTCTTGTTCACTGAATCCTGCTATACCTTTTTTAGGGAGTGAATCCTGCTATTGTCGAATAACGATTTCTATTTGCAATAACTAGATGGTCGAATTTAATGATGTAATTTTGCAAAAAAAATCTGAAAAAATCTGAGAATTTGAGTAGGCCATGGCCGTGAATCCTGGTTGACCTTTCGATGCTGCCAATGGTGTCGCCCTCTTCTTGAAGGTGCCCGGCCGGTCTCCTTCGTGAAGGCGCCATCTTGTTTGCTCGTGGTGTCCACGTGGTAGTTTTGTGGATTTTCATTGTCTTGTTAGTTTGGTTCGGCTGCGCCCCAAGGTGGTAGTTTAGCCGTGTTGTTTTCTGGTTGGGCTGAGCATCTCATGTCCATCTGTATATCGCCATGTTCATGAAGGAAATATGCCCTAGAGGCAATAATAAAGTTATTATTTATTTCCTTATATCATGATAAATGTTTATTATTCATGCTAGAATTGTATTAACGGATAATACATGTGTGAATATATAGACAGTGTCACTAGTATGCCTCTACTTGACTAGCTTGTTAATCAAAGATGGTTATGTTTCCAACCATGAACAAAGAGTTGTTATTTGATTAAGGTCACATCATTGGTTGAATGATCTGATTGACATGACCCATTCCGTTAGCTTAGCACCCGATCGCTTAGTATGTTGCTATTGCTTTCTTCATGACTTATACATGTTCCTATGACTATGAGATTATGCAACTCCTGCTTACCGGAGGAACACTTTGTGTGCTACCAAACGTCACAACGTGAATCGGGTGATTATAAAGGTGTTTCAGGTGTCTCCAAAAGTACTTGTTGAGTTGGCGATTTGAGATTAGGATTTGTCACTCAATGTCGGAGAGGTATCTCGGCCCTCTCGTAATGCACATCACTTAAGCCTTGCAAGCATTACAACTAATGAGTTAGTTGCATGATGATTACTGAACGAGTAAAGAGACTTGCGGTAACGAGATTGAACTAGGTATTGGATACCGACGATCAATCTCGGCAAGTAACATACCGATGACAAAGGAACAACGATGTTGTTGCGGTTTGACCGATAAAGATCTTCAGAGAATATGTAGGAACCAATATGGGCATCAGGTCCCGCTATTGGTTATTGACCGAGACATGTCTCGGTCATGTCTACATTGTTCTCGAACCGTAAGGTCCGCACGCTAAGGTTTCATGACAGTTATATTATGAGTTTATGTATTTTGATGTACCAAGGTTGTTCGAGTCCGGATATGATGACGGATATGACGAGGAGTCTCAAATGGTCGAGACATAAAGATTGATATTGACGGATATATTTGGACACCAAAGGTTCCGGAGAAGTTTGGAGCCCGGAGGTTACCGAACCCCGGGAGGTATATGGGCCTTATTGGGCCCATGTAGGAGGAATAGAGAAAGAAGGAGGGGGCGCCCCAAGCCCAATCCGACTGGGGAGGGGCCGATTCCTTTCCTCCTTCCCCTCTCTTCCTTCCTACTACTAGTACTACTTCCTAATACTAGTACCTTCCTCCAAATAAGATAAGGAAAGAGAGGGAAACCTACTGGAGTAGGTTTCCTCCTATGGCGCGCCTCTGAGGCCGGCCACCTCCTCCTCCCTCCTTATATACGTAGGGGGCACCCTAGACACAAAAGTTGATGATCATTGATCGCTTAGCTGTGCGCCCTCCACGATATTACACTCGATCATATTGTAGGTGCTTAGCGAAGCCCCGCGAGGAGAACATCAAGATCGTCACCACACCGTCAGTGCGACGGAACTCCCCCTGAGCCTCTACTGGATTGGAGATCGAGGGTGCGCCATCGAGCTGTGCGCGGTCAAGAACTCGGAGGTGCCGGAGTAACGGTGCTTGGATCGGTTGGACCGGTGACGACTACCTTCAAGGCGCCAATGCTTCCACTTCGCCCACGAGGGTACGTGAGACAACACTCTCCCTTCTCGCTATGCATCACCATGATCTTGCGGTGCAGGAATTTTTTGAAATTATTACGTTCCCCAACAAGGCATCGAGCCAGGTTTTTATGGTTTGATGTTATATGCACGGTAGAACACAAGTGAGTTGTGGGCGATATAAGTCATACGCTAAGCATGTCATACTTTGGTTCGGCGGTATTGTTGGATGAAGCGCCCGACCGACATTACGCCAGACGCTACGCCGAGACTGGTTTTACCGCTGCTTTGCACATGGTGACTAGCGGGTGCCGCTCCACCTTTAGTTGAACAGTGTGGCTACGCCCGTCCTTATGGAGGTTAAACAGCATCAACTTGACAAACTATCGCTGTGGTTTTGATGCATAGGTGAGATTGGTCTTGCTTAAAGCCCGTAGCAGCCATCGTAAAACTTGCAACAACAAAGTAGAGGACGCCTAACTTGTTTTTGCAGGGCATGTTGTGATGATATACATGATGCTATATTTTATTGTATGAGATGATCATGTTTTGTAACCGGTTATCGCAATCGGGGAGCCATATGGTTGTCGCTTATTGTATGAAATGCAACGCCTGTAATTGCTTTACTTTATCACTAAGCGTAGCGATAGTCGTAGAAGCAATAGATGGCGAAACGACAACGATGCTACGATGGAGATCAAGGTGTCGCCGGTGACAATGGTTATCATGATGGTGCTTCGGAGATGGAGATCACAAGCACAAGAAGATGATGGCCATATCATATCACTTATATTCATTGCATGTGATGTTTATCCTTTATGCATCTTATCTTGCTTTGATTGACGGTATTTTAAGATGATCTCTCACTAAAATTATCAAGTAGTGTTCTCCCGAGTATGCACTGCCAAAGTTCGTCGTGCCTGCACACCACGTGATGATCGGGTGATAAGCTCTCACGTCCATCTACAACGGGTGCAAGCCAGTTTGCACACGCAGAATACTCAGTTATACTTGACGAGCCTAGCATATGCGTATAGGCCTCGAACACGGAGACCGAAAGGTCGAGCGTGAATCATATAGTAGATATGATCAACATAAGATGTTCACCATTGAAAACTACTCCATCTCACGTGATGATCGGTTATGGTTTAGTTGATTTGATCACGTGATCACTTAGATGACTAGAGAGATGTCTATCTAAGTGGGAGTTCTTAAGTAATATGATTAATTGAACTTAAATTTATCATGAACTTAGTCCTGGTAGTATTTTGCAAATTATGTTGTAAGATCAATAGCTCGCTGTTGCTTTCATATGTTTATTTTGATATGGTCCTAGAGAAAATTGTGTTGAAAAATGTTAGTAGCAATGATGCGATTGGATCCGATCCGAGGTTTATCCTCATTGCTGCATGTAAGAATTATGTCCTTGATGCACCGCTAGGTGACAAACTTTGCAGGAGCATATGCGACGTTATGAACGCTTTGGCTAGCTCAATATGATGACTACTTGATAGTTTTGTGCACCATGCTTTATGGCTTAGAATCGACTTCAAAGATGTTTTGAACATCATGGACCATATGAGATGTTCCAGAATTGAAGTTAATATTACAAGCAAATACCCGAGTTGAGAGATATGAAGTCTCCAACAAGTTCTATAGCTAAAAGATGGAGGAGAATCTTCAACTAGTGAGCATGTGCCTGATTGTCTGGTACTACAATCACTTGAATCAAGTGGAGTTAATCTTCCGAGATAAGATAGTGATTGATGACCTCTCTAGTCACCAACACCAAGTTAGTAGAACCGTGATGAACTATAGTATGCAAGGGATGACGAAAATGATTCTCGAGCTCTTCGTGATGTTGAAATCGACGAAGGTAGAAATCAAGAAAGAGCTTCAAGTGTTGATGGTTGACAAGATCACTAGTTTCAAGAAAAGGGCAAAGGAAAGAAAGGGAACTTCAAGTATATTGACAAGCAAGTTGTCACTCCCACGAAGCCCAAAGCTGAACCAAAGCCTGAAACCGAAATTACATCAAAGGAAATGGTCACGGAAGCGGAAGTGCCCTAAATATTTGGTGAATAAGAAGGATGGCAGAGTGAAAAGGGTATATTTGATATATGTGTGTTTGATGTGTTTTACTAGTGTTTATAGCAACCCCTCGGTATTTGGTACTGGTTCGGGCTAAGAGTAGTAATCAAACGGAGTTGCGTAAATGTAAACTAGTTAAGGGTGAAGTGATGATGTGTTGAAAGTAGTTTGATTGATATGATCATCATCGCACACTCCTATACTTTCGGATTAGTGTTGAACCTAAATAAATTTTATTTGGTGTTTGCATTGAGCATGAATATGATTTGATCGTGTTTATTGCAATACGTTATTCATTTAAGTAAGAGAATAAACTGTTGTTCTGCTTACATGAATAAAACCTTATATGGTTACACACCCAATGAAAATGGTTCATTGGATCTCGATCGTAGTGATACACATATTCATAATATTGAAACCAAAAGATGCAAAGTTAATAATGATAGTGCAACTTATTTTGGCAATCGCCGCTTAGGTCATATCGTGTAAAGCGCATGAAGAAACTCCATGCTGATGGGATTTTGGAATCACTTGATTATGAATCACTTGATGCTTGTAACCATGCCTCATGGGCAAGATGACTAAGACTCCGCTCTCCTAAAGTGGAGCAGCAACCGACTTATTGGAAATAATACATACTGATGTATGCGATCCGATGAGTGTTAAGGCTCGCAGCGGGTATCGTTATTTTCTGACCTTCACAGATGATTTGAGCAGATATGGGGATATCTACTTGATGAAACATAAGTCTGAAATAGTTGAAAGGTTCAAAGAATTTCAGAGTGAAGTGGAAAAATCATCGTAACAAGAAAAATAAAGTTTCTACGATCTGATCGCGGAGACAAATATTTGAGTTACGAGTTTGGTCTTCAATTAAAACAATGTGGAATAGTTTCACAAATTCATGCCACCTGGAACACCACATCATAATGGTGTGTCCGAAAGTCATAACCGTATTTTATTGGATATAGTACAATCTATGATGTTTCTTACCGATTTAATATCGCTTTTGGGATCATGCATTAGAGACAGCTGCATTCACGCTAAAAGGGCACCATCTAAAGTCCTTGAGACGATAAAATATGAACTGTGGTTTAGCAAGAAACCCAAGTTGTCGCTTTCAAAGTTTGAGGTTGTAATGCTTATATGAAAAGGTTTCATCCTCGATAAGCTCAAACCCAAATCGGAGAAATGTGTCTTCATAGGATACCCAAAGGAGACATTGGGTACACCTTCTATCACAGATCCAAGGCAAGACATTCGCTAAGAATGGATCCTTTCTAGAAAAGAGTTTCCTCAAAGAAGTGAGGGAGGAAAGTAGAACTTGATGAGGTAACTACCTATTCCCTTGTTGAAAATAATACATCACAGAACCGTTCGCGGACGCTCAAAACCAACTAGTGAGGAAGTTGATGATAATGATCATAGAACTTCGATCAAGTTAATACGAACCACGTGAGGTCCATCAGAGTAAGATCCGCACTGAGTGGTACGGTAATCCTATTTTGGAAGTCATGCTACTAGATCATGATGAACCTACGAACTATGAAGAAGCGATGGTGAGCCCAGATTCCACAAAATGGCTTGAAGCCATAAACTGAGATGGGATCCATGTAGAAAGCAAAGTGTGGACTTTGGTGGAGTTGTTCGATGATCGCAAGCCATATTGTATAAATGGATCTTCAAGAGGAAGACGAGACGCTATAGTGTTACTATCTACAAAGCTCGACTTGTCGCAAAAAGGTTTTTGACAAGTTCAAGGTGTTGACTACAATGAGATTTTCTCAACCGTAGCGATGCTTAAGTCTGTCCAATCATGTTAGCAATTGCCACAATTTATGAAATTTGGCAAATGGATGTAAAAACTATTCCTGAATGGGTTTCGAGGAAGAGTTGTATATGATGCAACCAGAAGGTTTTATCGATCCAAAGGAGCTAACAAAGTGTGCAAGCTCCCATGATCCATCTATGGACTGGTGCAAGCATCTCGAGTTGAATATACGCTGATGAGTTGATCAAAGCATAGTTTTATACTTCACGGTGAAGCTCAGATTTACTAGAAAGTGAGGGAGCACTACAACATTTCGAGTATATGTGAATGACATATTGTAGATCAGAAATAATTATTCTCAAAGCATAAAGGAGTGTTTGAAAGGAGTTTTTCAAAGAAAGACCTCGTGAAGTTGCTTACATATTGAGCATCAAGATCTATAGAGATAGATCAAGACGCTTGATAATTTCTTTTTCAATGAGTACACCTTGACAAGATTTTGAAGTAGTTCAAAATGGAACAGTCAAAGAAAGAGTTCTTGCTCGTGTTACAAGGTGTGAAATTGAGTAAGACTCAAAACCCACCACGGCGAAGATAGAAAGAGAATGAAAGTCATTCCCTATGCCTTGGCCATAGGTTTATAAAGTATGCCATGCTGTGTACCGATCTATTGTATACCCTACACGAAGTTTGGCAAGGAGGCAATAGTGATCTAGAGTAGATCATCGACACGGTCAAAATTATCCTTAGTGGAATAAGGATATTTTCTCGATTATGGAAGATAAAAGGTTCACGTAAAGGGTTACGCCGATGCAAGTTTTGACACCGATCTCGATGACTCTAAGTCTCGATCTAGATACATATTGAAAGAGAGCAATTAGCTAGAGTAGCTCCGTGCGAGCATTGTAGACATAAAAATTGCAAAATACATAACGGATCTGAATGAAAGACCCGCTGACTAAGATTCTCTCACAAGCAAAACATGATCACACCTTAGTACTTTTGGGTGTTAATCACATAGCGATGTGAACTAGATTACTGAATCTAGTAAACCCTTTGGGTGTTGGTCACATGGCGATGTGAACTATGGGTGTTAATCACATGATGATGTGAACTATCGATGTTAATCACATGGTGATGTGATCTAGATTATTAACTCTAGTGCAAGTGGGAGACTGAAGGAAATATGCCCTAGAGGCAATAATAAAGTTATTATTTATTTCCTTATATCATGATAAATGTTTATTATTCATGCTAGAATTGTATTAACGGAAACATAATACATGTGTGAATATATAGACAAAGAGTGTCACTAGTATGCCTCTACTTGACTAGCTTGTTAATCAAAGATGGTTATGTTTCCAACCATGAACAAAGAGTTGTTATTTGATTAACGAGATCACATCATTGGTTGAATGATCTGATTGACATGACCCATTCCGTTAGCTTAGCACCGATCATTTAGTATGTTGCTATTGCTTTTCATGACTTATACATGTTCCTATGACTATGAGATTATGCAACTCCAGTTTACGGAGGAACACTTTGTGTGCTACCAAACGTCACAACGAATCGGGTGATTATAAAGGTGTTCTACAGTGTGTCTCCAAGGTACTTGTTGAGTTGGCGATTTCGAGATTAGGATTTGTCACTCGAATGTCGAGAGGTATCTCGCCTCTCGGTAATGCACATCACTTAAGCCTTGCAAGCATTACAACTAATGAGTTAGGTAAGATGATGTATTATTAAACGAGTAAAGAGACTTGCCGTAACGAGATTGAACTAGGTATTGATACCGACGATCAATCTCGGCAAGTAGCATACCGATGACAAAGGAACAACGATGTCATGCGGTTCGACCGATAAAGATCTTCATAGAATATGTAGGAACCAATATGGGCATCCAGGTCCCGCTTATTGGTTATTGACCGAGACATGTCTCGGTCATGTCACATTGTTCTCGAACCGTAGGGTCCGCATGCTTAAGGTTTCATGACAGTTATATTATGAGTTTATGTATTTTGATGTACCAAGGTTGTTCGAGTCCCGATATGATCATGGACATGACGAGGAGTCTCGAAATGGTCGAGACATAAAGATTGATATATTGGACGGATATATTTGGACACCGGAAAGGTTCGGAGAAGTTTGAGTCCGGAGGTTACGAACCTCCGGGAGGTATATGGGCCTTATTGGGCCCATGGAGGAAGAGAGAAGGAGTAAGGAGGGGCGCCCCAAGCCCAATCCGACTGGGGAGGGGCCGCCCCTTCCTTTCTCCTCCCTCTTCCTTCCTACTACTAGTACTACTTCCTAATACTAGTACTCCTTCCTTCCCTCCAAATAAGATAAGGAAGAGAGGAACCTACTGGAGTAGGTTTCCCTCCCTATGGTGCGCGCCTCTGAGGCCGGCCACCTCCTCCCTCCTTATATACGGGGTAGGGGCACCCTAGACACAAAAGTTGATCATTGATCGCCTTAGCCGTGCGGTGCCCCTCCACGATATTACACCTCGATCTCATTCTATTGTCCACCATTTTCCTTGATAATATTCAGTTATAAGATGCCCATTGGATGTTTGTTCTAAAAAATGTCCCATTTACAGGATGATATATAAATATGGTATGGTAGAATATATGCTTATTACTTTGTATAATTTTTAAATAGTAATAACAATCTGTTTAGATGTTGTTCATGTATATGTGCAGACATACTATTAATAAATGGTAGAGTCGGTCATAAGTCACGAAGTCCTTTCCGCAAAGATGTGTTATCGAATTACATTCTAGCAACTTACCTGCTGCTAGCAAAAGACGATGTTTGTCTGTGTATATATACGACTGAGGAGGACCGATGAAGTATCTATGTTCCTCAATATAGTTCAAAAGGATCACCAGTTTTTCCTCGAGTACTTACTGTAGGAAAAGACAATGCAAAAAGAAAACCAATGCCACCTTAAAATAAAGGAGTAGGAGACATGCAGGACAGAATGCCTAGTACAAGTGAGCACGTTCGTACCTCTGGGGTTTTCCTACAGTATCAGGTTCTCCTTTTATTTTTATTTTGTGATGGATGTCATTGTTGGCCTACCTCGTACTCAAGAGGGAAGGATGCTATCTAGATGGTTGTGGACCAACTTACCAAAGTGGCCCATTTTACTGCACACTGAAGCATGTCATCATGTACAGCAAGGAGCGAGTCAGCTAGACTAAACAAGATATCCCACGTTTTTCGAGTATCATGGCAATTTCTTCCTCGATAATGTTGAGATGCGTGTTTTTAATTTTGCAATTGCTTCACATGCGTAATCCGAAGAAATTGCCAGCTGTTGTTTGTCGTCATGTCCTTATTGCCGATCCCCGCCGACATATCTGGCCGCTGCCCGCAAAGGCCACAGGAGAACAATCCACCTTCAAATGCGCATGGATAATATTCACCTGAGCTGGCCTAGTACAGCTGTACAGACTGCCGTGGCCTGAACAGCAGTCGTGCATGAACGCCACTTCCTCCGCCCGCCGTTCAGCGTATTCTCGGCTAGTTGACGAGCATTTATCTATTCCCCACGGCCACTCAGTCTTAGGATCTACAACACGAGCATATGAAAAGGGGAGCCTCGTGCACATGCCTAGTTCAAGCCCTCAAAGGTAAATCAATACACTCATTCAACGAGATCCATGATAGCTAGCTTATGAATCATGTATGCGGTGAGCTCGGCCTGCAGGCTAATGTGGCGGAGAGGTTTCTTGCCTTTCTTGTTCACTGAATCTTGCTAGTAATTTTTAGGAGTGAATCCTCCCATGTCGAATGACGACTGCCATTTGCAAGAACTACGTGTCAGAATCTTAAGATGTAATTCTACAAAAATTGAAAAAGGAAAATAACTGAGAATTTGAGTAGGCCATGGCCCAGTAGACACATCTTCAACAACTTCAAACATGAAACTCAGACGCTCCCAGTCAGATCACACCAAATGTTTCCAGACGTGACACCATGTCGCGCCACACTTTTGAAACATGTTTGCTTGTCCACGCTGTGGTAGGTAAGCTAGACCAAACAAAAATCATTTTTACTTTGCATTGTGTTTGATTACATGCATTGAACTCATATGCAGTTTGGCATGCTTTAAAGTAGTGTAGAGCGGGCCAACAACCTCCGGAGAGAGAGAAAACTCAAGGAGGTCGATGGCGAGGGTGCGAGGTAAAAAGTGGGGGAGGAAGATGGTGAGGCCGTAGCTGGGCAGCCTGGGGATGAGGACGACGGCTGGTGATGGAGAGCATGGGAGGAGGCAGCGACCATAGGAAGGGGGAGCGGACGGATTGCTGGCTAGGTTTTTACTGCTCACCTGGACGCTCCATATTTTACATGCGCATGCTTAACAAGGCCCACTTGTCATTCTCCTGAGAAGCAGTTGCGAGGTGCAACAAGAACCAACGGTGGACTGGACGCCATCGAGGTAAAAAAGGGAGCAGTAAAACAATCATGCGAGCCTGGTTGATCTCACGATGCAAATACCTCACATGGGTGGGTTGCCCAGCATCTTTTATATGTAAAATTGTCCACCATTTTCCTTGATAATGTTCAGTTATAAGATGCCCATTGGATGTTTGTTCTAAAAATTTACAAGACGATATACACTATTACTTTGTATATTTTCTTTAAATGGTAATAACAATCCATTTATATGTTGTTCATGTATATGTGCAGACACACTGTTGCAGTTACATTAATAAATAGTAGAGTCGGTCATAAGTCACGAAGACCTTTCCGTGCAAGGATGTCTTATCAAATTTAATTCTAGCAACCTACTTGTTGCTAGCAAAAGACAATGTTTGTCCGTGTATGTATACGAGGACCAATCAAGTGTCTATGTTTCCTCAATATAGTTCTAAAGGATCCGTCTTCTCGAGTACTTATTGTTAAGAAAAGACAATGCAAGAAGAAACCAATGCTACATTCAAAATATGGGAGCAGGAGACATCCAGGAAAGAATGCTTAGTATGACTCAGCTGATGTGTACCTCCGGGTGTTTTCCTACATTGTCATGTTTGTCTGATGACCCTAATATGATACATGTAATTTTACATGTTAATCAATAAAGCCTAGCAAATTTCTTGAAAATGAAACAGTCGAGAGAGAAACTATTGATTAATAATTCACTACTTAGACAAGGAGCAGCAAGGAACAATATGCAGTGGCATAGATTAAGAAATTACTGTACTTGATTAGTGATCCGGCCAAATGACTGCACAGTGCAGATCTCGAGGTGTCATCTAATTAAGGAGATGAACTTTTCTCAACCACACCTTCAAATGTGTGCCGCCATTATTCACACAAGCCCGTCCAGTGAGACCATGCGTGACTTGAATAGTGGTCGTGCAGGAACTCTATTGCACCTCATCTGTCCCAACCCGACTAGTTGAGGAACTAGCATTCATCTATTCCTTGTGCTCTTAGGATATGACACAAGCTTAATAATTTGTGTACAGGAAGGCAACGGAAACTCCGAGCACGCGTGTCCAATTTAGGCATGTTAATTCCATACGATAATTTGATGAGATCGATGTTTACTCATCTATCATGATCATGTAGGCAACAAATTCGGCCCACCTATAATCATGACCAGCATGGGCAATCCTTTTACGCGCGACGGCACCTCCAGCTCCTACGTACATTTTTGGGCCAGCTCAACTAGGTTTTTCGCAGTTTTGGGAAGGTTTTAGAGCCTTCTTTCTTTGTGTTTTTCTTCTTCTTCCAATTTCGAACTATCATTTATTTTTAATTTATGTTTTTTATTTTCTTTTTCATGGATTTTTAGTTTTTTCCGTCTATTCATTTTTCAAACATCTTTTTTCATTTTTTGTGAATATTTTTTCTAAAATCAGGAACTTGTTTTGAAATTATAATTTTTCGAATTCGTGATCATAATTTATGTACTCATGAACAACTTTTAATGTCACTAACATTTTCTAGAAATTCGTAAACACTATTTTAATTTATTAACATTTTTATTAGCGATCATTTTTAATTCTAAATTTATTTTAAAAGATAGTGAACATTTTTGAAATTCGAAAACAATTTTGTGAAACAGCAAACATTTTATGAAGCCGCAAACATTGTTTTTGGAACAATTTTATAGAATAAAAACAGCAAGTATAGAAAAGAAACGGAAAAATAGGGGCACCCTGCCTCCGTATGGACCGCACAAAATCACGAGCTGGGGAGCTTGGGTATGCTAGATCGCTACCAAGCGACCCATTGGTGAAATAGGAATTTTAGAAGCTAGAAAGAAGATATATTGAGCTGGTTTTGTTTGGTTTTTACATTTTTTCCAAATTCGTGGATCTACTAAAATATTCAAGATTTTTTTCAAAATTCTTGATTTTAAAAAATCATGAACTTTCTTCTTAGCTATTTTTTAAATTTAATAGCAATTTTCAAATTCGTGAATTTATAACTGATGAATGAACCTTTTCAAGTTCATGACTTTTATTATTTTTATTTTTGAATTATTACTTTTTCGAAAAAGCTAGCTTTATAAATTTTAAACTATAAAAATTGGATCATGTTATTTCTTTGAAACGAGTGAACGTGTGAGATAATTGGCGAGCGAGCAAAAAATTTAATGGGCCATGGCTTGCAGTCAAATGTGAGCGCCAGTTCACCAAGTAGCGCTTAAGGTGTTGAAGAGGCGCTCATTAGCTAGCTTGTGAATCTTTTCAAGTGACTGTATGGATCTAAGCGGCAACCAGCATATCTCAATCGCGCCATGGCATGTGCTAATTGCGATAAAAGGAAACCTTATTCTATGTAGGCTGTTCTTTTGAATAATTATACTAATGACTATACATGTTCATCTTGGTAAACACTATATTGAATAATTACATTTTCACCTGTTCATCTTTGCAAACACTATATTAAGAAAAATATTAGTTTTTTATTTCCATTTTTGTATACATGGATCAATCCATATCAATTGGCTAGTTGCTCAAGTTATGGATCTAAGATTTTCAAGATAGTTGCTACTTGATATATTTCAAAATATATTACAAAATAACACACGTTAAAGGTTTTAATTAACTGGCAATATGCTTTAATTATATTAGTTTTTGAGTCATAAGATTTTTAAAAGTATGGACCCAATTTACATTTCGCATCAAGCACCCAAATTCCTAGGAACGATACTGAATAAGACACAAAACATTTATAGGTTGCCTAAAAACAATTATACAACAAAATGATCTTGGGAAAAATTTGTAGTTGTTTTAAGTGAAAATTAAATCATATAGAGATAATTGGTTTATAGCCTTAGTTGTGCCCTCGCCAGGATTGCTTTCTGAAAACGTGGTCTTGCCCAACTCACTTTGGCCTTGTGCTTTGCCCTGCCCGCTGACCGTCACTTTAAAAACTTCATTACTAATTCATACTAAATCAGAAAAATGTAAATAAGATACCAAAATGTTCGAAAAAACATCACTTGCATGTCAATGTCGCTTGCATTCACGACAAAAGTGTTGGTAAGTGCCCATCCAAGTTTTAGCTCTTATGATACTACCATGAGCAATAAAATCTAAAAAAATCAAACAATTAAAAAATGGTGGCAAAGAATGATAAATGTTTTAAGTGCTTGCTAAGTTTCATCAGGGAATGACATTCCTGAAGTTGTGGCAAAAAACAATCTATTTTTGTTCATCATGGAATGAAATTGTGAAAAAAAAGCAATCAACACTCAAAAATAGATTGTTGTTTTTGCCATGACTTCCACGAATGTCATTCCCTAATGAAACTTGGCAAGCACTTAAAACATTTGTCATTCTTTGCCACTAACTTTTTTATTTTTGATTGTTTTAGATTTTGTTGTTCATGGTGGTATCATAAGATCTAAACTCGGATGGGCACTTACCAACACTTCGCATGAATGCAAGTGAATTGACATACAGGTGATTTTCTGAACATTTTGGTATCTTATTTCCATTTTTCTTATTTAGTATGATTTAGTTATGAAGTTTTCGATGTGACGGTCAAACGGTCAAAGGGCAAAAGTACAAGACGCCAAAAGGGTTGGACAAAACCACGTGTTTTCAGAAACTAGGGGCAATCCTGATGAGAGGACACAACTAAGGGTATAAAACCAATTATCCTAATCATATATGTCGACATTTAAGAATCGATACATCATACAAATAAAACATTTAATTGATGATGTACTAGCTAGATACATGTGCTTTGTTATGAATAATATGCTTCATGGCTCGAGTTGCATGTAAAACCAACGCCATGCTTGCATATTCATGTTGTTATCATACTATAATGTTTTCTGGAACTCTTTATGTCCTAAAATTATTATATGATGTCTATTTCTCTCAGGGTGGTCAATATCATTTGTACCCCATCACTAATCCTATCCAAAACTAACAAGAAAATTATGGAGTACCTTGATCTATAAGTGGCAAAATCGTAACTCATTATTATTTTCCTTCGCATGATATTTTCTAGTGGTGATAAAGTCTGTTTGTGGTGGACATTCATTGTACTTCCTCGCCAATTTGCTTTTTAGCTAAAGGTCTTTTAGCAAAGTCAATCAGGGATGATGTTAAAGAGCTTTTAGCAAATTTCCATGACTCATGCCTCAACTCCCTTTATAGAAGGTCCATCCATCAATTAACCACGACCAGCCCTTTCACTAACCCTAGCCACCACCAAGGCTCCTCAAAGCCCCGCCTCGTCGTTCTTCCTCTAATTTAGTAGATCAACAACAGCGAGAGGAGTAGGGACCCGCTGCTTTTGTTTTTCTTCGTTCTTGTTCCCTTGGGGTTTTCTCCCAGCAGCATCCACGAGGTGGTGGCGATGATGGGTTGAAATATCTCTTCAGCTCTCCTTAACTCGACGCTGACAAAGGGCCTATGAGGGTATGTGTTACCATATTGTTGGATCTCTTCAAATCTTGACATGGTGTGTCAATCAAGGTAAGCAGTTGGTTGGATCTAGGTAGGCGACTTTGACCTCCTTTTTCAAGTTATTTTGTGGCATGACACAGTTTCTCTAGCCTCCAAAATAGTTGTGAAAGAGTTCAAGCATGTAGTGCGTGGGTGATGCCCCTACCGATATTTACACAACGCTTATTATATCTTCTTTCTAGCGATGAATGTCTATTTCAGTCTTCATAGTCAAGTATGGCAAGGTGTTGTTAATCTAAACGTAGATGGCGACATTATGGAGACGCCGGCTGGTGCTGGGATGATTCTCTGTGACAACACCGTGGCATAATCTTCTCGGCATGCAGAAACCTTTTGCACTATGCGAGCCCATTGTGAACGGAGTTAGCAACATGTCTAGAGGGCTAAACTTTGCTATGGTCTACACTGCCCATTCATGTTGAGATTGACTGTAAAGTTGTCTGTCTCCATTCCAGGCACATTCAGTAGACAGATTGAAAACGCAATATTGGTGACTGAAGTTAGGAAGCTTGATGAGAGGGATTGTTCTATTGCTCATACTAGTAGGAACTGAAATGTCATTAGTCAAAGATTAGCTTTTTTGGTCGTGCTGAAGGCCATACGACACTATGGACCAGATCGGTCCGCTAATGTACCACAACTCTGTATGGAGGATTTCCTCTAAGTTGAGCAATGAAATCCTTCAACCAAAAAGGGTATGGCAAGGGCGTTGGCAGGTGTCCCTTTACCTTACTGCTAGTTCAGCACTATTTTCAAGCTCCAGCAAGCTTCCTACAATCGAAGGAAGAAGATGACCAATATGATTTTTGATGTAATTTTTTTTGCTGGCCGTTTTGTATCTTGTTATCTTTGCAATCTATTTGTCCACCATTTTCCTTGATAATGTTCAGTTATGAGATGCCCATTGGATCTTTGTTCTAAAAAAAATGTCCCATTTACAAGATGATATATAATATAGTATGATGTGTAGAATATATTCGCTATTACTCTGTATAATTTTTTAATAGTAATAACAATCCGTTCAGACGTTGTTCATGTATAAGGTACAGTCGATCATTAGTCACGAAGTCCTTTCCGTGCAAAGATGTCATATCAAATTAAATTCTAGCAACCTACTTGCTGCTAGCAAAAGACAATGTCTGTCCGTGTAGGAGGACCGATCAAGTGTCTATATTTTCTGAATATAGTTCAAAAGGATCACCAGTTTTCTCTCGAATACTTAATGTTAGGAAAACACAATGCAAGAAGAAACCAATGCTACCTTGAGAATATGGGAGTAGGAGACATTCATGGACAGAATGCTTACTATGAGTCAGCAGATCTGTACTTCTGGCTGGGTTCCTACAGCGTCGGGATCTCCATTGACTGCCCACTGAAGCGTGCCATCATGTGCAGCAAAGAGAAGGAGATACGAACACCACTACCACCCTCCGCCCTCCGTTCAGCGCATTCCTGGCTAGTTGACGAGCATTTGTCTATTCCCCACGACCACTCTTAGTCTTAGTATCTACGACAGAATTGTATGAAAAGGGAGCTGCACATGCCTAGTTCAGGCCTTCAAAGCATGGTAAATCAATATGTTCATTCAACGAGATCCATGACAGCTCGTTTATGAATCATGCGGCAAGCTCGGCCTGCAGGCTATAATGTGGCGAAGAGGTTTCTTATGTCTTTCTTGTTCACTGAATCCTGCTATACCTTTTTTAGGGAGTGAATCCTGCTATTGTCGAATAACGATTTCTATTTGCAATAACTAGATGGTCGAATTTAATGATGTAATTTTGCAAAAAAAATCTGAAAAAATCTGAGAATTTGAGTAGGCCATGGCCGTGAATCCTGGTTGACCTTTCGATGCTGCCAATGGTGTCGCCCTCTTCTTGAAGGTGCCCGGCCGGTCTCCTTCGTGAAGGCGCCATCTTGTTTGCTCGTGGTGTCCACGTGGTAGTTTTGTGGATTTTCATTGTCTTGTTAGTTTGGTTCGGCTGCGCCCCAAGGTGGTAGTTTAGCCGTGTTGTTTTCTGGTTGGGCTGAGCATCTCATGTCCATCTGTATATCGCCATGTTCATGAAGGAAATATGCCCTAGAGGCAATAATAAAGTTATTATTTATTTCCTTATATCATGATAAATGTTTATTATTCATGCTAGAATTGTATTAACGGATAATACATGTGTGAATATATAGACAGTGTCACTAGTATGCCTCTACTTGACTAGCTTGTTAATCAAAGATGGTTATGTTTCCAACCATGAACAAAGAGTTGTTATTTGATTAAGGTCACATCATTGGTTGAATGATCTGATTGACATGACCCATTCCGTTAGCTTAGCACCCGATCGCTTAGTATGTTGCTATTGCTTTCTTCATGACTTATACATGTTCCTATGACTATGAGATTATGCAACTCCTGCTTACCGGAGGAACACTTTGTGTGCTACCAAACGTCACAACGTGAATCGGGTGATTATAAAGGTGTTTCAGGTGTCTCCAAAAGTACTTGTTGAGTTGGCGATTTGAGATTAGGATTTGTCACTCAATGTCGGAGAGGTATCTCGGCCCTCTCGTAATGCACATCACTTAAGCCTTGCAAGCATTACAACTAATGAGTTAGTTGCATGATGATTACTGAACGAGTAAAGAGACTTGCGGTAACGAGATTGAACTAGGTATTGGATACCGACGATCAATCTCGGCAAGTAACATACCGATGACAAAGGAACAACGATGTTGTTGCGGTTTGACCGATAAAGATCTTCAGAGAATATGTAGGAACCAATATGGGCATCAGGTCCCGCTATTGGTTATTGACCGAGACATGTCTCGGTCATGTCTACATTGTTCTCGAACCGTAAGGTCCGCACGCTAAGGTTTCATGACAGTTATATTATGAGTTTATGTATTTTGATGTACCAAGGTTGTTCGAGTCCGGATATGATGACGGATATGACGAGGAGTCTCAAATGGTCGAGACATAAAGATTGATATTGACGGATATATTTGGACACCAAAGGTTCCGGAGAAGTTTGGAGCCCGGAGGTTACCGAACCCCGGGAGGTATATGGGCCTTATTGGGCCCATGTAGGAGGAATAGAGAAAGAAGGAGGGGGCGCCCCAAGCCCAATCCGACTGGGGAGGGGCCGATTCCTTTCCTCCTTCCCCTCTCTTCCTTCCTACTACTAGTACTACTTCCTAATACTAGTACCTTCCTCCAAATAAGATAAGGAAAGAGAGGGAAACCTACTGGAGTAGGTTTCCTCCTATGGCGCGCCTCTGAGGCCGGCCACCTCCTCCTCCCTCCTTATATACGTAGGGGGCACCCTAGACACAAAAGTTGATGATCATTGATCGCTTAGCTGTGCGCCCTCCACGATATTACACTCGATCATATTGTAGGTGCTTAGCGAAGCCCCGCGAGGAGAACATCAAGATCGTCACCACACCGTCAGTGCGACGGAACTCCCCCTGAGCCTCTACTGGATTGGAGATCGAGGGTGCGCCATCGAGCTGTGCGCGGTCAAGAACTCGGAGGTGCCGGAGTAACGGTGCTTGGATCGGTTGGACCGGTGACGACTACCTTCAAGGCGCCAATGCTTCCACTTCGCCCACGAGGGTACGTGAGACAACACTCTCCCTTCTCGCTATGCATCACCATGATCTTGCGGTGCAGGAATTTTTTGAAATTATTACGTTCCCCAACAAGGCATCGAGCCAGGTTTTTATGGTTTGATGTTATATGCACGGTAGAACACAAGTGAGTTGTGGGCGATATAAGTCATACGCTAAGCATGTCATACTTTGGTTCGGCGGTATTGTTGGATGAAGCGCCCGACCGACATTACGCCAGACGCTACGCCGAGACTGGTTTTACCGCTGCTTTGCACATGGTGACTAGCGGGTGCCGCTCCACCTTTAGTTGAACAGTGTGGCTACGCCCGTCCTTATGGAGGTTAAACAGCATCAACTTGACAAACTATCGCTGTGGTTTTGATGCATAGGTGAGATTGGTCTTGCTTAAAGCCCGTAGCAGCCATCGTAAAACTTGCAACAACAAAGTAGAGGACGCCTAACTTGTTTTTGCAGGGCATGTTGTGATGATATACATGATGCTATATTTTATTGTATGAGATGATCATGTTTTGTAACCGGTTATCGCAATCGGGGAGCCATATGGTTGTCGCTTATTGTATGAAATGCAACGCCTGTAATTGCTTTACTTTATCACTAAGCGTAGCGATAGTCGTAGAAGCAATAGATGGCGAAACGACAACGATGCTACGATGGAGATCAAGGTGTCGCCGGTGACAATGGTTATCATGATGGTGCTTCGGAGATGGAGATCACAAGCACAAGAAGATGATGGCCATATCATATCACTTATATTCATTGCATGTGATGTTTATCCTTTATGCATCTTATCTTGCTTTGATTGACGGTATTTTAAGATGATCTCTCACTAAAATTATCAAGTAGTGTTCTCCCGAGTATGCACTGCCAAAGTTCGTCGTGCCTGCACACCACGTGATGATCGGGTGATAAGCTCTCACGTCCATCTACAACGGGTGCAAGCCAGTTTGCACACGCAGAATACTCAGTTATACTTGACGAGCCTAGCATATGCGTATAGGCCTCGAACACGGAGACCGAAAGGTCGAGCGTGAATCATATAGTAGATATGATCAACATAAGATGTTCACCATTGAAAACTACTCCATCTCACGTGATGATCGGTTATGGTTTAGTTGATTTGATCACGTGATCACTTAGATGACTAGAGAGATGTCTATCTAAGTGGGAGTTCTTAAGTAATATGATTAATTGAACTTAAATTTATCATGAACTTAGTCCTGGTAGTATTTTGCAAATTATGTTGTAAGATCAATAGCTCGCTGTTGCTTTCATATGTTTATTTTGATATGGTCCTAGAGAAAATTGTGTTGAAAAATGTTAGTAGCAATGATGCGATTGGATCCGATCCGAGGTTTATCCTCATTGCTGCATGTAAGAATTATGTCCTTGATGCACCGCTAGGTGACAAACTTTGCAGGAGCATATGCGACGTTATGAACGCTTTGGCTAGCTCAATATGATGACTACTTGATAGTTTTGTGCACCATGCTTTATGGCTTAGAATCGACTTCAAAGATGTTTTGAACATCATGGACCATATGAGATGTTCCAGAATTGAAGTTAATATTACAAGCAAATACCCGAGTTGAGAGATATGAAGTCTCCAACAAGTTCTATAGCTAAAAGATGGAGGAGAATCTTCAACTAGTGAGCATGTGCCTGATTGTCTGGTACTACAATCACTTGAATCAAGTGGAGTTAATCTTCCGAGATAAGATAGTGATTGATGACCTCTCTAGTCACCAACACCAAGTTAGTAGAACCGTGATGAACTATAGTATGCAAGGGATGACGAAAATGATTCTCGAGCTCTTCGTGATGTTGAAATCGACGAAGGTAGAAATCAAGAAAGAGCTTCAAGTGTTGATGGTTGACAAGATCACTAGTTTCAAGAAAAGGGCAAAGGAAAGAAAGGGAACTTCAAGTATATTGACAAGCAAGTTGTCACTCCCACGAAGCCCAAAGCTGAACCAAAGCCTGAAACCGAAATTACATCAAAGGAAATGGTCACGGAAGCGGAAGTGCCCTAAATATTTGGTGAATAAGAAGGATGGCAGAGTGAAAAGGGTATATTTGATATATGTGTGTTTGATGTGTTTTACTAGTGTTTATAGCAACCCCTCGGTATTTGGTACTGGTTCGGGCTAAGAGTAGTAATCAAACGGAGTTGCGTAAATGTAAACTAGTTAAGGGTGAAGTGATGATGTGTTGAAAGTAGTTTGATTGATATGATCATCATCGCACACTCCTATACTTTCGGATTAGTGTTGAACCTAAATAAATTTTATTTGGTGTTTGCATTGAGCATGAATATGATTTGATCGTGTTTATTGCAATACGTTATTCATTTAAGTAAGAGAATAAACTGTTGTTCTGCTTACATGAATAAAACCTTATATGGTTACACACCCAATGAAAATGGTTCATTGGATCTCGATCGTAGTGATACACATATTCATAATATTGAAACCAAAAGATGCAAAGTTAATAATGATAGTGCAACTTATTTTGGCAATCGCCGCTTAGGTCATATCGTGTAAAGCGCATGAAGAAACTCCATGCTGATGGGATTTTGGAATCACTTGATTATGAATCACTTGATGCTTGTAACCATGCCTCATGGGCAAGATGACTAAGACTCCGCTCTCCTAAAGTGGAGCAGCAACCGACTTATTGGAAATAATACATACTGATGTATGCGATCCGATGAGTGTTAAGGCTCGCAGCGGTATCGTTATTTTCTGACCTTCACAGATGATTTGAGCAGATATGGGGATATCTACTTGATGAAACATAAGTCTGAAATAGTTGAAAGGTTCAAAGAATTTCAGAGTGAAGTGGAAAAATCATCGTAACAAGAAAAATAAAGTTTCTACGATCTGATCGCGGAGACAAATATTTGAGTTACGAGTTTGGTCTTCAATTAAAACAATGTGGAATAGTTTCACAAATTCATGCCACCTGGAACACCACATCATAATGGTGTGTCCGAAAGTCATAACCGTATTTTATTGGATATAGTACAATCTATGATGTTTCTTACCGATTTAATATCGCTTTTGGGATCATGCATTAGAGACAGCTGCATTCACGCTAAAAGGGCACCATCTAAAGTCCTTGAGACGATAAAATATGAACTGTGGTTTAGCAAGAAACCCAAGTTGTCGCTTTCAAAGTTTGAGGTTGTAATGCTTATATGAAAAGGTTTCATCCTCGATAAGCTCAAACCCAAATCGGAGAAATGTGTCTTCATAGGATACCCAAAGGAGACATTGGGTACACCTTCTATCACAGATCCAAGGCAAGACATTCGCTAAGAATGGATCCTTTCTAGAAAAGAGTTTCCTCAAAGAAGTGAGGGAGGAAAGTAGAACTTGATGAGGTAACTACCTATTCCCTTGTTGAAAATAATACATCACAGAACCGTTCGCGGACGCTCAAAACCAACTAGTGAGGAAGTTGATGATAATGATCATAGAACTTCGATCAAGTTAATACGAACCACGTGAGGTCCATCAGAGTAAGATCCGCACTGAGTGGTACGGTAATCCTATTTTGGAAGTCATGCTACTAGATCATGATGAACCTACGAACTATGAAGAAGCGATGGTGAGCCCAGATTCCACAAAATGGCTTGAAGCCATAAACTGAGATGGGATCCATGTAGAAAGCAAAGTGTGGACTTTGGTGGAGTTGTTCGATGATCGCAAGCCATATTGTATAAATGGATCTTCAAGAGGAAGACGAGACGCTATAGTGTTACTATCTACAAAGCTCGACTTGTCGCAAAAAGGTTTTTGACAAGTTCAAGGTGTTGACTACAATGAGATTTTCTCAACCGTAGCGATGCTTAAGTCTGTCCAATCATGTTAGCAATTGCCACAATTTATGAAATTTGGCAAATGGATGTAAAAACTATTCCTGAATGGGTTTCGAGGAAGAGTTGTATATGATGCAACCAGAAGGTTTTATCGATCCAAAGGAGCTAACAAAGTGTGCAAGCTCCCATGATCCATCTATGGACTGGTGCAAGCATCTCGAGTTGAATATACGCTGATGAGTTGATCAAAGCATAGTTTTATACTTCACGGTGAAGCTCAGATTTACTAGAAAGTGAGGGAGCACTACAACATTTCGAGTATATGTGAATGACATATTGTAGATCAGAAATAATTATTCTCAAAGCATAAAGGAGTGTTTGAAAGGAGTTTTTCAAAGAAAGACCTCGTGAAGTTGCTTACATATTGAGCATCAAGATCTATAGAGATAGATCAAGACGCTTGATAATTTCTTTTTCAATGAGTACACCTTGACAAGATTTTGAAGTAGTTCAAAATGGAACAGTCAAAGAAAGAGTTCTTGCTCGTGTTACAAGGTGTGAAATTGAGTAAGACTCAAAACCCACCACGGCGAAGATAGAAAGAGAATGAAAGTCATTCCCTATGCCTTGGCCATAGGTTTATAAAGTATGCCATGCTGTGTACCGATCTATTGTATACCCTACACGAAGTTTGGCAAGGAGGCAATAGTGATCTAGAGTAGATCATCGACACGGTCAAAATTATCCTTAGTGGAATAAGGATATTTTCTCGATTATGGAAGATAAAAGGTTCACGTAAAGGGTTACGCCGATGCAAGTTTTGACACCGATCTCGATGACTCTAAGTCTCGATCTAGATACATATTGAAAGAGAGCAATTAGCTAGAGTAGCTCCGTGCGAGCATTGTAGACATAAAAATTGCAAAATACATAACGGATCTGAATGAAAGACCCGCTGACTAAGATTCTCTCACAAGCAAAACATGATCACACCTTAGTACTTTTGGGTGTTAATCACATAGCGATGTGAACTAGATTACTGAATCTAGTAAACCCTTTGGGTGTTGGTCACATGGCGATGTGAACTATGGGTGTTAATCACATGATGATGTGAACTATCGATGTTAATCACATGGTGATGTGATCTAGATTATTAACTCTAGTGCAAGTGGGAGACTGAAGGAAATATGCCCTAGAGGCAATAATAAAGTTATTATTTATTTCCTTATATCATGATAAATGTTTATTATTCATGCTAGAATTGTATTAACGGAAACATAATACATGTGTGAATATATAGACAAAGAGTGTCACTAGTATGCCTCTACTTGACTAGCTTGTTAATCAAAGATGGTTATGTTTCCAACCATGAACAAAGAGTTGTTATTTGATTAACGAGATCACATCATTGGTTGAATGATCTGATTGACATGACCCATTCCGTTAGCTTAGCACCGATCATTTAGTATGTTGCTATTGCTTTTCATGACTTATACATGTTCCTATGACTATGAGATTATGCAACTCCAGTTTACGGAGGAACACTTTGTGTGCTACCAAACGTCACAACGAATCGGGTGATTATAAAGGTGTTCTACAGTGTGTCTCCAAGGTACTTGTTGAGTTGGCGATTTCGAGATTAGGATTTGTCACTCGAATGTCGAGAGGTATCTCGCCTCTCGGTAATGCACATCACTTAAGCCTTGCAAGCATTACAACTAATGAGTTAGGTAAGATGATGTATTATTAAACGAGTAAAGAGACTTGCCGTAACGAGATTGAACTAGGTATTGATACCGACGATCAATCTCGGCAAGTAGCATACCGATGACAAAGGAACAACGATGTCATGCGGTTCGACCGATAAAGATCTTCATAGAATATGTAGGAACCAATATGGGCATCCAGGTCCCGCTTATTGGTTATTGACCGAGACATGTCTCGGTCATGTCACATTGTTCTCGAACCGTAGGGTCCGCATGCTTAAGGTTTCATGACAGTTATATTATGAGTTTATGTATTTTGATGTACCAAGGTTGTTCGAGTCCCGATATGATCATGGACATGACGAGGAGTCTCGAAATGGTCGAGACATAAAGATTGATATATTGGACGGATATATTTGGACACCGGAAAGGTTCCGGAGAAGTTTGGAGTCCGGAGGTTACCGAACCTCCGGGAGGTATATGGGCCTTATTGGGCCCATGTAGGAGGAAGAGAGAAGGAGTAGGAGGGGCGCCCCAAGCCCAATCCGACTGGGGAGGGGCCGCCCCTTCCTTTCTCCTCCCTCTTCCTTCCTACTACTAGTACTACTTCCTAATACTAGTACTCCTTCCTTCCCTCCAAATAAGATAAGGAAGAGAGGGAAACCTACTTGGAGTAGGTTTCCCTCCCATGGTGCGCCCCTGAGGCGGCCACCTCCTCCCTCCTCCTTATATACGGGGTAGGGGCACCCAGACACAAAGTTGATCATTGATCGCCTTAGCCGGTGCGGTGCCCCTCCACGATATTACACCTCGATCATATTGTAGCGGTGCTTAGGCGAAGCCTCGCGACAGAGAACATCAAGATCGCCACCACGCCGGTGTGACGGAACTCCCCGAGCCTCTACTGGATTGGAGATCGAGGGTGCGCCATCGAGCTGTACGCTGGTCAAGAACTCGGAGGTGCCGGAGTAATGGTGCTTGGATCGGTTGGACCGGAAGACGACGACTACTTCCTCTGCTACGCCAACGCTTCCGCTCGGTCACGAGGGTACGAGACAACACTCTCCTTCGCTTATGCATCACCATAATCTTGCGGTGCGAGGGAAATTTTTAAAATTACTACGCTCCCCAACAGTTCACACCTCCTGTGTTTGTGTCATGTGTTGTACCACCATGTACTCACTCTGAACTTCTTCTATCAATAGAATGATATGCAAGCTTTATGTATTCCCAAAAGGAAATTAGACCATGGCCCGGTAGACACATCTACAACTTCATACATGAAACTCGCACGCTTCCTTGTGAGATCACACCAAGTGTTTTGAGACGTGACATCATGTCGCACCACATGATTGGAACGTGCTTGGTTGTCCACACGCTGGTGGTAGGTAAGCTACATAGAAAAATTTTTACTTTGCACCGTGTTTAATTACATGCATTGAGCTCACATGCAGTCTAAGGCTAGTCATAGTGGGAGTAGCATAATTAGTAATATAGATGCCACATAAACAAAAAATGGTGATGTATCAAATAATTAATAAGAAGAGAGGCAAATAGAGTAACATAATATGTTACCATCACATAGCTTTTCAATGCATAATGAGTCTACAAAGTAATAAATGAAGATCTATTTTCGCCCTTTATTGTTTCATAGTATTTTGTGCCAAACTTTGACTATAGATTTAACTAAATAAATAATAATGCATGTTAGCAAAATTATATCCTGGATTCATATTTGAACATAGTTTTGAGAGACATTATTTTGATCACATGCATTAACATTTTTAGTTAAATCTAAGGTTAAAGTTTTACACAAAATACTAAAGGGACTAATAAACCAGGACGGAGGT
>JAHHZJ010004002.1:0-20639 GCA_021437245.1 Aegilops speltoides | reverse complement strand
TAATAAGGTGACGCAGCACCTAGAATAGCCTCTGGACAAAATTTATGAAGTGGCATCTTGTATATTTCGTCCAAGGCTTCATGTACTCATTATGGTGGCTTCAAAGTCCTGAAATCATCACTTGTAACTCCATTCTTGTCCTCTCATGCATGCCATCATCTCCATGCTTGTTCTTGCTCCAATGTTCATCCTTCTCCAAGCTAGGCCCTTCATTTGTAAGCAAAACAAATGTATCCAATTTAGGCAGCATCATATTCTCATGAAAATTAGAATCATTACCAAGAAACGAAAGTACCTGGTAATTTAGTTGGCGTCGCGAGCTCTAGTAATTGGTCCAAGATGTATAGCAGCAGGGCTGTGGGTGTAACAATGGTATTGATGTCCTCATCATCCTCCCTTCTTGAAATGAAGTCATCCTCGACGGAAGTTCATCTTCCTCACCCAAATATGGCTTCAAATCTGCAATGTTAAAAGTGGACTAACCCCAAAATCTGCAGCAGCTCAAGTTTATATGCATTATCATTTACTTTCTCCAACACCTTAAAGGGACCAGCAGCACGTGGCATTAGCTTTGATTTGCGCAAATCAGAAATCTATCCTTACGCAAATGTAACCAAACAAGATCTCCAGTGCAAACACAACATGTTTTCTACCCTTATCTCCACCAAGTTTATATTTAGCATTCATACGCCAATGTTTTCCTTAGTTAACTCATGCATTTTAAAATCAATTCAGCACGCTCTTTAGCATCAAAATTAACCTTCTCCAAGATGGAAGAGGCAACAAATCAATAGGTGCACGAGGTAGGAAACCATACACAACTTCAAAAGGGCACATCTTAGTAGTAGAATGCAATAAACGATTATAAGCAAATTCAATATGAGGCAAGCATTCCTCCCACATTTTCTTATTATTCTTAGAACAGCCCAAAGCATAGTAGACAATGTTCTATTGACTACTTCAGTTTGTCCATCGGTTTGGGGGTGACAAGTAGTACTAAAAGCAGTTTAGTCCCCAACTTAGCCCATAAACATCTCCAAAAGTGGCTAAGAAATTTAGTATCACGATCTGAAACAATAGTATTTGGCACACCATGCAAGCGAATAATTTCACGAAAGAACAAATCAGCAACATTGACAAAGATCATCGCTTTTATGACATGGTATAAAGTGTGCCATTTTCGAGAATCTATCCACAACAACAAATATGTTATCCTCCCTTCTTTGTTCTAGGTAAACCTAAAACAAAGTCCATAGATATATCCTCCCAAGGAACACTAGGTACAGGCAAAGGCATATATAAACCATGAGGATTGAGTCGTGACTTAGCTTTTTGACATGTAGTGCAGCGAGCAATAAACGCTCAACATCCCGCCTCATCTTTGGCCAAAAGAAATGTGTAGCAAGTACGCCCTCCGCCTTCTTCACGCCAAAGTGTCCCATTAGTCCTCCTCCATGCGCCTCCTGCAACAACAAAAGACGAACGGAGCTAGCTGGAATGCATAGCTTGTTAGCACGAACACAAATCCATCATTAACGACAAACTTGTTCCATGTTCTTCCTTCTTACAATTCTGCAATACATCTTTAAAATCAGCATCATGCACATATTGATCTTTGATGGTCTCCAAACCAAATATTTTGAAGTCAAGTTGTGAAAGCATAGTATAGCGATTTAGACAATGCATCAAGCAATAACATTTTCTTTACCCTTCTTGTGTTTAATGACATAAGGGAAAGTCTCAATGAATTCAACCCATTTAGCATGTCTACGATTCAGTTTAGCTTGACTTTTAATATGTTTCAAAGATTCATGATCGAATGTATAACAAATTCTTTGGGCCATAAATAATGTTGCCATGTTTCTAAAGTCCTAACAAGAGCATATAATTCTTTATCATAAGTAGAGTAATTCAGACTAGGCCCACTCAATTTTTCGTAAAAGTATGCAACAGGTTTGCCATCTTGTAATAACACACCTCCTAATCCAATTCCACTAGCATCACATTCAAGCTCAAAAGTCTTATTAAAATCAGGAAGTTGGAGTAAAGGAGCATGTGTCAACTTATCTTTCAATACCGTGAAGGCTTCTTCCCAATGCGGTACCCCAAACAAAAGGCACATCCTTCTTTGTAAGCTCATTGAGAGGTGCAGCAATGGTGCTGAAATCTCTCACAAAACGCCTATAGAAACCAGCGAGGCCAAGGAAACTCCTCACTTGTGTGACTGCTTTGGGCTGCGCCAACTCTCAATAGCTTCAATCTTGGCTTTATCAACTTCAATTCCTCGTGGAGTAACAACATAGCCAAGAAAAGATACTCGGTCGGTGCAAAAGGTGCACTTCCCAAGGTTACCAAACAAACGTGCATCACGAGAGCATTAAAAACAGCACGTAAATGTTCCAAATGTTGTTCCAAAGATTTGCTATAAATCAGTATATCATCAAAATAGACTACCACAAATCGTCCAATGAAAGCACGTAAAACTTCGCTCATTAATCTCATGAAAGTACTAGGTGCATTAGTTAACCCAAAAGGCATGACTAACCACTCATATAATCCAAACTTAGTTTTAAATGCTGTTTTCCATTCATCTCCCAATTTCATACGAATTTGATGGTATCCACTACGCAAATCAACTTTGGAGAATATTGTAGAACCACTCAATTCATCAAGCATATCATCTAGCCTAGGAATAGGGTGACGATAACTAATAGTAATATTATTAATGCCTCTACAATCAACACACATACGTGATGTACCATCCTTTTTGGCACTAGAATAATAGGAACAGCACAAGGACTAAGGGATTCGCAGATATAACCTTTGTCGAGCAGCTCCTGTGATTTGACGATAATCTCCTTCGCTCCTCCGGATTGGTACGGTATGGTGCACGGTTGGGTAATGATGCACCGGAATTAAGTCAATTTGATGCTCAATCCCTTGAATAGGTGGTAATCCGGTGGCACGCCTTGTGGAAAGACGTCGTGAACTCCCCGCAAAATGTTAGTGACAAAGAGGGGCAAAGAGGAAGGCACGCCCTCGAATGAAAATAATGCCTCTTTGCACACAAAAGCATAGCAAACAGATTTGCTAAAATCTAGCTCATCAATATCAGATTTAGTGGCAAGTAAACATGCACTTTTCAATTTAATTTCGAAACAACACTAGATGGTTTACTATTAGGCTTCATATGTTGCTCAAATTCTTTTGCCACAATCTGATTTTCACTCTTATTTTTCTCCTGTTTTGCTTTATTAGCTCTATTAATATCATCTTTCAAAATGGACTCGGAGTCATAGGAAGCAAAGTAATATTTTTATCCTTATGAACAAGAGTATACTGATTGTTTCTACCATGGTGTACAGAATTTTATCAAATTGCCATGGTCTACCAAGTAATAAGGAACTTGCTTGCATAGGTACCACATCACAATCAACATAATCAGCATATGTAGAGATACTAAAATGCACACTAACAGACGTGTTACCTTAACCTTGCCGCTGTTGTTGAACCATTGGATGTAGTAAGGATGTGGATGTGGTCTTGTGGTGAGAGATAGCTTCTCCACCATCTCCATGCTAGCCAAGTTGTTGCAGCTCCCTCCATCTATGATGACGCTAATAGAACGCTCCTTCACAACTCCCTTTGTATGGAACAAATTATGCCTCTGATTTTGCTCAGCTTGTGTAACTCGCACACTCAAAACACGTTGAGCAACTAAACATTCATACCACAAGATCTTCAGCAGAGCCATGTATTGTGTCTCATGATCGTAATCATCTCCACCGTGTTCCTCATGTGTAATAAGAGCCAAAGTCTCCTCATCATAGTCACTAGCGGACTCATACCCACCATCCTCAGAGCAATCATCACACGCTGAGATTTGCATTCTCTCGCAAAATGTCCTCTTCCTTACAACGACGACAAATAATATCACTTGTGTGCCCTGTTGACGCCATGGAAGAAGAAGAACTCAGGCAGGCCCTGCAGGTGTGCTCTTGGCAGATAGTGGTGGTTGTGCCTGCTTTCTTGTATCACGGTTGAGGTGGCACCAAGGAGGTGATGGTGCAAAGGAAGTAGATGATGCACGTGTGTCCATGATGAAGGTCGACTGCGAAAAGTTAGTGCGCGCCAATGCCTGTCGATCCTGCACTTCACGCTCAGCTTTACAAGCAAGATGGAATAAACGAGTGATATTATTATAATCCTTATAGTCTAGAATGGTCTGAATCTCTATTTAATCCACCCGAAAACGTGCAAGCATAGCTTCATTCTCCTCAACAATACCACATCTAATCAAGCCAGTTTGTAATTCCTGATAATATTCTTCTACGAGTTTTTTCCTTGTCTTAAGCGCTGCAATTTTTGAAGTAATTCACGTTGATAATATGGTGGAACCCAACGAGCACGCATAGCAGTTTTCAAAGCAGCCCAAGTAGCTGGAACAGATATAATCTACAATGTTCGACCACCAAACACATGCAAAGCTAGTGAAAGCACAAACAGCAGCAGAACACGCCTCTCCTCGTGATATTGTAAACATGTAAATCGTTGTTCGTTTCTAACTCCCAAGTAAGATATATATCAGAACATATCTACCTCAAATGGTGGAATATTCAATTTCAGTTTAGGGAGATGGTCATGATCTCGCACTGAGGGGCCATTATTTGCATGTGGACGACCTGGTGGTTGTGGTGCTGGTGGTTGCACGTAGTTCGACGTTGATCAACCTCATCCTCATAATCGCCCACATACTCATCATCCTCCCTACCACCACCAGCAGCAGAGCAGAGCCAAAGAAGCACCAACAGCAGTAGCAGCCGCACCAGAATTTTGCCCTGCTCAATAGGAACACGCTGAGCTCGTCCCATACCGATTCGGAAGGGGCGAGTTGTTGTCGCTGCAGAGGTGCGATAGGTGCAGCCGGGTGGTTGTGGAAAACGCGAGCAATTCATCAAACTTGCTATCAAGCTTTGTTTCAAACGCCTTCTCAATGCCATCTATCTTCTCCATGGCCTCATCAAATCTGTTTAGCACATCTTGCACCTGTCCAATCATCATTTGCTGAAACTTATCATGTAGCTGTTTGTTCGTCAGGTTCTCCCAATCAGTCTCATCGGCTTGTGATCCTGCCATGGTTAGTAGCAATAGAAACACACAAGAATATGATCCTACAGACTACTAGGAAGTGGTGGTGGTGGTGTGGTGGGCAATACAAATCCGTCAAGCAAATCTCAAATTCTACCAGTTCTTACCAAAGCAAAGAAGCGGTGATCGGCAACCGCTGTAGTCAAAACTCTCAAAGCTTGGCTATAGCGATTACGGTGGAGAATCAAACGCACGACGAGATGTATGTGGAGCTGGGAAGGCTTATAATATGGTAGCAAAAAAAGGTCAAGCAATAATCAATTCAGAGATGCAAAGTTGAATAAACGCCAACGACGGCATTGCGGTTGGTCCTAGGCTAGACCGTGCTAGAGACGCGAGCCTAGAACACTAACAAAATCACGGCGCTGCACGTAAACAAGGGAGGAGCACAATCTGAATTTTTTTTCTTTTTTTCCTTTTTTTGCACTTTTTTTCCTCTTTTTTTTTGCTCATAACAAATTTTTTCTAAAAAGTCTACAAATGGTCTAAAAACTGCCTAGCCAGAATTTTTTTTTTGAAACCGAACTATTTTTCTTCTCGGATGGCTTGAAGTTGGGAGTCCTCTCGCTGTCACGACTCGGAGTATCGCGTGATCTGGAAATCGAGAACAATGCAACAATTCTGGACTCGGACTAGGACTGTGGCGGAGATGAATCTGGTGGAACTCGGACTGGTGGCGGAGATGAGTCTGTGGAACTTGGACCGGTGGCGGAGATGAATCTGGTAGAACTTCGGACTGGTGGCGGATATATGTTGCGGTGGACTCGGATGGGCGGATGGCGGCGGATATGTGGTGGCGATATGGATTCGGATTGGCGGTGAATATGTGGCGGTGGTATATGGCGCGGCGACGTGACAACCTGTGAACGAACTCAAACTCTAAAAGACTAGACGCTAAGACCAGAACTTGACACGACGATGCAACCGCAAATTCAACAAAGCAAATACAGAAAAGATTATGCAAAGCCTCAGATTGGTTCGGACGGGATGAACTAACCCTAATTTTTTGGCTTTTTCGTGGACTATAGGTATGAAGAACAGACTCGATCTAAACTACGAAAAATCAGAAACCTCACCGAGCAACCTCGGAAATCTGATACCACTTGATAGAGGCAAAGGTGTCCTGCTTTTCGATGAGATGGTGGATTTCGCTTTGGTGGAAGTCGACTTTGACGATCCGACTACTGAACGTGCGAGGACGCCGTGCCTTAGCAATCGCTAAACCAACTCCGAGAGGTTATTGACCACGCCGAGCATGATCAACTGACCACGAAGGTCTGCTTCTGCGAGCAAACGAAGAACAAGCAAGAAACTGAGATTGCAATCTGGATATTGCGAATATAAGATGAAAGCTTCATTGATCAAGGTGGGGTTCTGTGACGCTTTGTCCGGTCGTTGAACACAAACGGCACGCGGGTTGCAGCTATGGCGAACTTTTAATCTAAACAAAACCCAAGTCTAAACGGTGCCCTAAGGACTGTATATATGGAGGAAGAGGGGGTGAATTTCGTGGCCCTTGGTGGAGGGGTCTGAAACTAACCCTATCTCTTGTTTCCCCACACATACGGACTCTAAAAATAGCCTATACTAATGTATTTCGAAATTACATGGGCCTGGCCCAATAATAAGGTGACGCAGCACCTAGAATAGCCTCTGGACGAAATTTATGAAGTGGCATCTTGTATATTTCGTCCAAGGCTTCATGTACTCATTATGGTGGCTTCAAAGTCCTGAAATCATCACTTGTAACTCCATTCTTGTCCCCTTTATGATGCCATCATCTCCATGCTTGTTCTTGCTCCAATGTTCATCCTTCTCGGCTAGGCCCTTCATTTGTAAGCAAAACAAATGTATCCAATTTAGACAGCATCATATTCTCATGAAAATTAGAATCATTACCAAGAAACGAAAGTACCTGGTAATTTAGTTGGCGTGCGCGAGCTCTAGTAATTGGTCCAGTATGTATAGCAGCAGGGGCTGTGGGTGTAACAATGGTATTGATGTCCTCATCAAAACGCCAACAACTTTTTCATACGGACTCCGAACTGGGTGATTCTTTTTTTTGGAAAGTAGATTTCATGCTCTTTCCAACCCAATTGGAATCACCTTAAAATCCGTTCGGAGCGTTGAGTTATGGATGAAACAATCTGATGCTGCACCAGAATCCGAGTCAAACTACAAGTCCAAAGGTGTTACGTCACCCCAACTTGGGCCCATTGGCCTTGTACGACCTAGGGTTAGTTTTAGGCTGCCTTGGGACATCCTGCCACCTCCTTGGCCGCCACCCCTTGCTCCTATATAAGTAGATCCATCTATTAGCTTTTCCCTTGGGATTTGTTTAGTTAAAAGTTAGTCATTGCAACTTCGTGATGACTTTGACGATCCGACTACAAACGTGCACGACGTTGCGCCTTAGCAATCGCTAAACCAACTCCGAGAGGTTATTGACCACGCTTAGAGCACAATCAACTCGACTACGAAGGTCTATTCCTCGCAAGCAATCAAGAAGAAGCAAGAATATGATAAAAGCAATCTGAATATTGCAGTATATATGAAGTATTGATAAAGGTGGGGATCCGTAAGCGGTCTTGGTCTCGGTCGTTGACACAAACCGATGAGGACATCAATACCATTGTTACACCCACAGCCCCAGCTGCTATACATACCGGACCAATTACTAGAGCTCACAAGACGCCAACTAAATTACCGTGTACTTTCGCTTGGTAATGATTCTAATGTTCATGAGAATATGATGCTGCTTAAATTGGATACATTTGTTTTGCTTACAAATGAAGGGCCTAGCTTGGAGAAGGATGAACATTGGAGAAAGAACAAGCATGGAGATGATGGCATGCTAAGGGGACAAGAACGGAGTTACAAGTGATGATTTCAGGACTTTGAAGCCACCCTAATGAGTGCATGAAGCCTTGGACGAAATATACAAGATGCCACTTCATAAATTTCGTCCAGAGGCTATTCTAGGTGCTGCGTCACCTTATTATTGGGCCAGACCCATGTAATTTCGAAATACATAAGTATAGGCTATTTTTAGAGTCCGTATGTGTGGGGAAACAAGAGATAGGGTTAGTTTCGGACCCCTCCACCAAGGGCCATGAAATTCACCCCCTCTTCCTCCATATATACAGCCCTTGGGGCACCATTTAGACTTTGGGTTTTGTTTAGATTAAAAGTTCGCCATAGCTGCAACTTCACAGATTGCCGTGGTTCAACGACTGCACAAAGGCGTCACAGAACCCACCTTGGTCAATAAAGCTTTCATCTTATATTCGCAATATCCATATTGCAATCTCAGTTTCTTGCTTGTTCTTCGCTTGCTCGCAGGAAACAGACCTTCGTGGTCAGGTTGATCGTGTTCGGCGTGGGTCAATAACCTCTCGGAGTTGGTTTAGCGACATAAGGCGCGACATCCTCGCACGTCAGAGTCGGATCGCCAAAGTCGACTTCCACCAAAGCGAAATCCACCATCTCATCGAAAGATCGACACCTTTGCCTCTATCAAGTGGTATCAGATTTCCAGGTTGCTCGTGAGATTTTGCTTTTTCATAGTTTAGATCGAGTCTGTTCTTCATACCTACAGTCCACTTAAAAAGCCACAAAAAATTAGGGTTAGTTCATCATATCCAAACCAATCTGAGCCTTTGCATAATCTTTTTTCAGATTTGCGTTGTTGAATTTGGCGTTTGCATCGCCGTGTCTAGTTGCTGGTCTTAGAGTCTAGTCTTTAGAGTTTCGAAGTTCTGGTCATAAGTTGTCACGCCATTGCACCATCATCATCATCTCGCCATCTACCACCACCGCTTATCCGCCACCGCTTCGAATCCGTATCCATATACCACCACCGCTGCCATATCCTACCACCATATATCCACCACCAATCCAAGTCCCTTGCATATTAGGTTTGTTTTCGAGATCCATCTAATTTCCGATTCGTGTTTCCTTGTCTGAGTGGGTTTCGGATTCCAGCAATCTTTTGTCGTCCGTAGAAGAGGTTGGTTTCCAAAAAAAAAGAGTCCGGAAACCACCCTCCGTTTAGGCCCAAAATTTTCCGAAAACGCAATTGACAAAAAATTTTCTGGCTATCCTATTTTTAGGTGTTTCTAAGCGTATTGAGACAATTCAGTCAATAGAAAGTTTTTTTGACCCGCTTCAGCTTTTGGGTCCAGCAAAAAAAAAAATTGGTCGAAAAAATTCGTGCCCATCCCGTCGGTTTGACCTGGAAGAGTTTTGAGACACTCGCCATTATAGTGAATTTTCGCAAAAAAAAGCAGCGCAAAAAAAGAGGAGCGAAAAAAATCCAGTGTGCTTTTTCCTTGTTTACGCAGCAGCACCGTGATTTTGTTAGTGTTCTAGGCTCGCTGCTCTAGCACGGTCTAGCCTTGGACCAGCACAAGATGCCGCCGTGGAGCGTTTATTCAACTTTGCATATCTGAATTGATTATTGCTGACCTTTTTTTTGCTACCATATTATAAGCCTTCCCAGCTCCACATACGCTCACGTCAGTGCGCTTGATTCTCCCCGTAATCGCTATATCCAAGCTTTGAGAGTTTTGACTACAACGGTTGCCGATCACCACCGCTGCCGGTAAGAACTCGTAAGAATTTGAGTTTTGCTTGACGGGTTTGTGATACACCACCACCACTTCTTAGTAGTCTGTGGATCATATTCTTGTGTGTTTCTATTTGCTGCTAACCATGGTAGGATCACAAGCCGATGAGACTGATTGGGAGAGCCTCGATTTAACAAACAGCTACATGATAAATTTCAGCAAATGATGAGTGGACAGTGCAAGATGTGCTAAACAGATTTGACGGCCATGGAGAAGATAGATGGCATTGAGAAGACGCTTGAAACAAAGCTTGATAGCAAGTTTGATGAATTGCTCGCTTTTTCCACAACCACCGCCGGCTGCACCTATCGCACCTCTGCCAACGACAACAACCACGCCCTTCCGAATCAGTATGGACGAGCTCAGCGGTTCCTATTGAGCCAGACAAAATTCTGTGCCGCCGCCATCGCTGTTGGTGCTTCTTTGGCTCCTGCCACGCTGCTGCTGGTACCGAGGAGGATGATGAGTATGCGGCGATTATGAGGATGAGGTTGATCAAAATCAGAACTACGCAGCAGCCACCAAAGACCACCACCACCAGGTCGACCTCAAGTATTGATGTAGGTGGAACCCTAATTCACGATCTTTCACGCTTGAGGATCCTACGGGGAAACACGAAGAACACGCGGAAGCACAAGGGGAATCATGGGGAAAACGAGAGAATCACTCAACCAACAAGGAATCGATCACACAAGTGCTAGATCAACATACACACATGAGATCCACAAGATACAAAGGAACCGCTCATCTCCAAGAGGAGGCCTTGATGTTCTTCCCTAGATAGGGTCTTGAACCATTAGGGGATCTTCTCCTAAACGGAGGTCCTGATCTCCAAGGAGAAGTAACCGAGTGGATGAGCAAATGCTCTCACACAAATATGAGCTAATCCAATGCTAAGTCTCAAAGTGAGGAGAGGGGGTCCTATATATAGAGTTTGGGGCGAGGGGTACATGGGTTTCGCTTAACACGCGCACACATGCGCTGGCCGGATGATCCGGACGGGGGTCCGGATGATGCGGGCAGGTCCGGATGATCCGGGTGGAGGCCCGGATGAGCCAGAGGGTCGGCTGGTCGTCGCGCAGGGCCGGATGTCCGGCTGGTGGTCCGGACGTCCGGGCGGGGTCCGGATGATCTGGTCGGGCCGGATGGTCCGCCGGGAGAGCTTCGTTTTCGGTCACTTTAGCGGATCGTCCGGACCGGGTCCGGATCATCCGGCTCTGTCCGACCGTCCGGCCTCCGTCCGGATCGTCCGCCTCTGGTCCTTGTTGCTTTCTCCTCTCCGTCTTCATGCGTGTCTTCCGCTTCCAGTTCTCCTTGCTCCCTAGCCTCTTCATGGTTGACTCCTTGGTACCTAAGTATGCATAGCATTTCCTTTTGAGGCAGTAACCATGTCTCATGTGAATCGAGAGGGAATTGTGAGAGGAGTGATGTCACCTCGGTTTTGAGAGCTCTTGCACGTGCTCGAGTCATAGGTCCTTGTGGGGTTGAATGTGTTGATGTAGAGTCCATGGGGATGATGGAAGGATGCTGATGCGGAGCATCCTACGGACATCACCATGTCAAGAGCCCATTTGGCAAGTGACACGTACGACATCTACTTCACACACACTAAGGTGAATCATCTCCTTTACACGTGCTCACTTGACCCCTTAGAGGATGGCATACTACTTGACACTTCTCCCGTGTGCATGCATAGGTATTTTCGGAACTTTACGGATGACGAGGAGGAGTGCATGCGCCAAGGAACGACTACACCATCCGCGAGGGAAGCGTGGAAGAGAAGACGGAAGAAAGGAAGAAGAAGAACAGAGCAGGACTCGAGTTGTCCGGATCATCCGGACTTCCAGCCGGACGATCCGGACCGAGCCCGATGATCCGGACGACCTCCCGGACGATCCGCTAACGCGCTCAAGACAACAGAACCTGCTCGACGAAGCCGGATCATCCGGATGGTCGCCCGGATCATCCGGACCTCGACACCGGATCATCCGGCCACCATCCGGATCATCCGGACCCCGCCAGCGTGCGTGACTTGGGCCGAAACCCGTGTACCCCTTCGCCTCACTTACCCCTTCGCCTTGGGCTATAAATAGACCTCCTCCACCTCCTTTCTAGGGTTAGCAAAGTGATAGCTCATTTTAAGTGAGCTTTGCTCCTACCTATCTCTACTCTTGAGAGAGAGAGACCACTACTCCATTGGAGGCCAAGACCTCCATCTAGGAGAAGATCCCATGGGATATCATCAAGACCTCCTTGTGGGAAGATCCATCTAGGATATCATCAAGACCTCCTCTTGGAGATGAACCTTACCTTGTATCTTTCCCTTTGTTGTTCATGTACCTTGTGATCTTGTGTGTTTGATTGTCTAGTGGATGTGTGATTTGGACTTGTTCTTGAGTGTTCCCCTTGTGATTTCTCCCGCTCTTCCCGTGTTCATCGTGTTCTTCGAGGATCCCACTCCAAACGTGAAAGATCGACGCTATAGGGTTCAACCCTACATCATATGGTATCATGAGCCACGCTGATCACGCTTTTGGAGCCCCTACCCTGTTTTCTAGCTTGATTTTGTTGTTTTCGCCCTAAATCCGAAAATCCCACCAAAATAGCCCCCAATTTTTTTTGTGATTTGTTGGTTTTGATGATGTTTTGTTAATTTTGATCCGTGGATTTGCTTGGTTTCAAGTGGATCTAGCTTTCCCAAGTTTCCCACCTTCCATCCACGATGTCTCGTCAATTCGACCCCAAAATCCCCAAATTCCGCCCAAAAATTCGCTCCACGAGCAAATCCCGAGCGGATTGACTTGCCCAGATCTTCCTGACCTTCTCCGGATCATCCGGACATCCCGGATCAGCTGGACGCCCCCCGGACGTCCGGATAACCCACGCGCCCAAATTTCCAAACCGGAGCTGACGAACCCGGATCATCCGGAAGTACTCCCGGATCATCCGGACCTAGCCCGGATCATCCGGACCTTCTCCCGGATGTCCGGTTAACCCTGAAACTGACACGGACAGATTCTTGTTTCGGCCATAACTAATTCATCTGGAGTCCGATTTTGACGTTCTTTAGCTCATTTTGAAGCTCTTGACATCACTCACCCCACAAAAATACCACCAACATCATTTGACTCCATCATATTTTCTGAAATTTGGCAAGTTTGCCTAGGCCCTCCACCATATCATCCGCATTACCACCACCGACTTCCGCAACCTAACCCATTTTGTTCCCCATTGCATATGTGGTTGCTTGAGTAGTGATTCACGTCTCCTAAGGTGTTTCGACTACTTAGGGACAATTGCTTCTTCATCAACCACCACCACCACTTCCGCATAGACGTGCCCACCATAAACTTCCGACAACCCAACTTAACCCAATTGTTGTTTGAGCTTGTTCGAGTTGTGGCTTGTGTCTCCTAAGGTGTTTCGGCTACTTAGGGACGGCGACTTCAACTCCGACACGTGTATAGCCCATCATTCCACTTCCGCATTGCCGAGTGCAAACCACCACCGCTTTTCCGCTACCACCATTTGACATTTGCATTTGGATTTTGAGTTTGCGGTTCTTCCGTTTCCTAAGGTGTTTCGGCTACTTAGGGATGAGTCTCCATCATCTTGGTATCTACACCAAGAACACCGCCACTCATCATCGCAGCGACGATAACCTCGACGACACCTTTGTATATTCCCTTGCAATTGCATTGTTAACCCCTAGCCCATTTTATGCTATTTGCCTATCGAGACTAGCCATTTGAGTATTGCCGGCAACGTTACTTGTGCACATTAGTGGTCCATACCTTCCATTGCATACACACCATATCATATTGGTATCATATCACCCTTTGTGTCACAATATCGTTCCCGCATATACACAATTGCTATCTTGGTTTGTGCAATGTGCAAAAGTGGCCAAAAAAAGAGAAAAAGCTTTTAAGCAAAAACAGAGCAAAGAGCTCGTGAGCAAGTGCCATAGCATCATACCCCCATTGCAAATAAGAGCCATACCAAAATCTACATCATATGATATCATGCTTGAGAGAAACACCGGGAACCATACATACATAGCAAACTTGGGATAGAAGGTTTACCCATATTGCATCTATAGGTTGTGCACAAGTGTCGTATCCGCCTATTGAGCAATCGCGTATAGCGCCTCTCTTGAGTTGAGCAACACGAGCTGTGGACTCCACATTTTGTGCTCATTCCTTGGTTGCACGACCCCATTTATCTATCCGTGTGTGTTTCCGTACCATGTGCTATTGGTCTACTTGTTTCACTTGCGGATTTGTGAATCTTTTTCAACATTATTGACTCTTGCTAACATTTTGCATTAAATTTTGTGCCACTATCCTCACCGAGCTCTACCATAAGCTTTACTTGATAGGTGTGAGTGAACAAGTCCGTACCAATTCCACTATTCTTTCATCTCACATTGAGTGAAACGGATACATCCTCAACATTGGGAAAAGGTAACTTGGTATTGTTTATCTCATTTCCTACTCACCTCTACTCGAGTCTTGTGATGGATAGGCAAGGCATTTCACCTTCGGGTTCACAACAACAACGACGAAGTTCGATGCCATGAACAACAACTCGGACGCCAAGATGCAAGCTCAAATGGAGGAGATCAAAGCCCTCATCAAGTCCTACAAGCGATCTTCCTCATCTTCGAAGACGCCAAGAGCACATGCTTCCGAGCTACCATCTCCGCAAGATCACATCGGCATCGACACCATCACCAACAAGAACGTGAAGGTCAAGAGCTCTACATCAACAACCGCCAATGACTTCACCATCTCCTTGGCATCTTCGCCAAGCGACTTCAAGGCATCTTCGCCACGGACATACGACATCTTCGCCAACAAGAACCACAAGACTACGCCAAGAGAAGCTCCCAAGCTCAAGTCCGCGACTTCCTCGAGCTACTACGACCTCGACATCGACCACGCCGATTCCTTTCTATAGGACTCAAGAACCCGAGGAGTACCTCGAGTGGGAGCGTTTGATGGACGACTACCTCAAGCTACATCAAGTTCATCCCGAGGATCAAGTGAAGTGCGCCACAAGAAACTTCCACGACTACGCCTCGACATGGTGGCTTCACACACCTTCGGAGAGCTACGAGATGAGTTGGCCCAAGACGAAGAAAGCTTTACGGCGAGAGTTTGTGCCTCCAACCTACACGGAACAACTTCGACGCCAATTGGAGAACACCACCCAAGGATCCAAGTCCATCGACAAGTACTTCAAGGAGATGATGATTGCCTTCATGACGACGGCGTGGGCGACTCCCATGTCAATGAAGTTCCACTTCATGATGGGATTGCACAATGACATATCCAAGACCATCTTCCTCGAGAACTACAAGTCCATCGACGACTACTACATTGGTGCTCTCAAGGCGGAACAAGAACTCATGAAGGCCAAGGCTTCTCCACCCCAAGCACACTTCAAGGGCGACTAAGCTCTCGACAAGCATGAGGCTAGTACCACCATGATGTCCAAGGCCGACAAGTTACAAGACGATGCTCCTAATCGTGACTTCACCGCCATTCCTCTTTGTGGCATTGATGATGCCGAGTCTACTTCGACTCTTTTTCAAAACGGTGCGTGCGACGAGTTCGACTACGGAGACTTTCAAGAACCAAGCTTTGAGGCGAGTGACAAGGTGGCGAGCAAGGATGATGCTTCCATCTTAGGAGGCGAGAGTGATGTTGAGCCATCTTCGCCTTCATCCACGGCGAGTGACGACGTGCATCTTCGGCCTTCATCCACGGCGGCGACGATGCAGATGGTTGAGCATGGGATCTTCCTTCGACCACGGCGACGTATGATGACTTGAGTGACTTGTGCCACCATATTGAGAGTGAGAGTGACTTCACCACTAGCCCCATATATGATGAGTTGTGATAGAGGCAAAGGTGTCCCGTCTTTCGATGAGATGGTGGATTTCGCTTTGGTGGAAGTCGACTTTGACGATCCGACTACGAACGCAGCGAGGACGCCGCGCTTTAGCAATCGCTAAACCAACTCCGAGAGGTTATTGACCACGCCGAGCACGATCAACTCTGACCACGAGGGTCTATTTCCTGCGAGCAAACGAAGAACAAGCAAGAAACTGAGATTGCAATCTGGATATTGCGAATATAAGATGAAAGCTTTATTGATCAAGGTGGGGTTCTGTGGACGCCTTTGTCCGTCGCTGAACACAAACGGCACGCGGGTTGCAGCTATGGCTAACTTTTGATCTAAACAAAACCCAAGTTCAAACGGTGCCCTAAGGGCTGTATATATGGAGGAAGAGGGGTGAATTTCGTGGCCCTTGGTGGAGGGGTCCAAACTAACCCTATCTCTTGTTTCCCCACATACGGACTCTAAAAATAGCCTATACTAATGTATTTCGAAATTACATGGGCCTGGCCCAATAATAAGGTGACGAAGACCTAGAATAGCCTATGGACTAATATTATGAAGTGGCATCTTGTATATTTCGTCCAAGGCTTCATGCACTCCTTATGGTGGCTTCAAAGTCCTGAAATCATCACTTGTAACTCCGTTCTTGATCTCCTTAAGCATGCCATCAACTCCATGTGTGTTCTTGCTCCAATGTTCATCCTTCTCCAAGCTAGGCCCTTCATTTGTAAGCAAAACAAATGTATCCAATTTAGGCAGCATCATATTCTCATGAACATTAGAATCATTACCAAGAAACGAAAGTACCGGTAATTTAGTTGATGCATGCGAGCTCTAGTAATTGGTCCAAGATGTATAGCAGCAGGGCTGTGGGTGTAACAATGGTATTGATGTCCTCATCATCCTCCCTTCTTGAAATGAAGTCGCCCTCGACGGAAGTTCATCTTCCTCACCCAAATATGGCTTCAAATCTGCAATGTTAAAAGTGGACTAACCCCAAAATCTGCGAGCAGCTCAAGTTTATATGCATTATCATTTACTTTCTCCAACACCTTAAAGGGACCAGCAGCACGTGGCATTAGCTTTGACTTGCGCAAATCAGAAATCTATCCTCACGCAAATGTAACCAAACAAGATCTCCGGTGCAAACACAACATGTTTTCTACCCTTATCTCCAGCAAGTTTATATTTAGCATTCATACGCCAATGTTTTCCTTAGTTAACTCATGCATTTTTAAAATCAACTCAGCACGCTCTTTAGCATCAAAATTAACCTTCTCCTAAGATGGAAGAGGCAATAAATCAATAGGTGCACGAGGTAGGAAACCATACACAATTTCAAAAGGGCACATCTTAGTAGTAGAATGCAATGAACGATTATAAGCAAATTCAATATGAGGCAAGCATTCTTCCCACATTTTCTTATTATTCTTCAAAACAGCCCTAAGCATAGTAGACAATGTTCTATTGACTACTTCAGTTTGTCCATCGGTTTGGGGGTGACAAGTAGTACTAAAAAGTAGTTTAGTCCCCAACTTAGCCCATAAACATCTCCAAAAGTGGCTAAGAAATTTAGTATCACGATCTGAAACAATAGTATTTGGCACACCATGCAAGCTTAATAATTTCACGAAAGAACAAATCAGCAACATTAACAAAGATCATCGCTTTTATGACATGGTATAAAGTGTGCCATTTTCGAGAATCTATCCACGACAACAAATATGCTATCCCTCCCTTCTTCGCTCGAGGTAAACCTAAAACAAAGTCCATAGATATATCCTCCCAAGGAACACTAGGTACAGTGCAAAGGCATATATAAACCATGAGGATTGAGTCGTGACTTAGCTTTTTGACATGTAGTGCAGCGAGCAACAAAACGCTCAACATCCCGCCTCATCTTTGGCCAAAAGAAATGTGTAGCTAGTATATCCTCGCCTTCTTCACGCCAAACGTAAAAAGTTTTGTGCCCATCCTGTCACACCGGAAGAGTTTTGAGACACTCGCCATTATAGTGATTTTTCGCAAAAAAAGCAAAAAAAAACACAGCAAAAAAAGAGCGAAAAAAAATTCCAGAGTGTGCTTTTTCCTTGTTTACGCAGCAGCGCAGGATTTTGTTAGTGTACTAGGCTCGCCTCTAGCACGGTTCAGCCTAGACCAGCACAAGACTGCTGCTGAGCCGCTTATTCAACTTTGCATCTCTCAATTGATTATTGTCAATTTTTTGGTACCATATTATAAGCCTTCCCACTCCACATACATCTACGCCGCGGCGCTTGATTCTCCCCCGGTAATCGCTATAGCCAAGCTTTGAGAGTTTTGACTACAACGGTTGCCGATCACCACCGCTGCTAGGTAAGAACCGTAAGAATTTGAGATTTGCTTGACGGATTTGTGACCGCCCACCACACCACCACCACCACTTCCAAGTAGTCCAGAGGATCATATTCTTGTGTGTTTTCTATTGTTGCTAACCATGGCAGGATCACAAGCTGATGAGACTGATTGGGAGAACCTAACTAACAAACAGCTACATGATAAGTTTCAAAGAAATGATGATTGGACAGTGCAAGATGTGCTAAACAGATTTGACGAGGCCATGGAGAAGATAGATGGCATTGAGAAGACGCTTGAAACAAAGCTTGATAGCAAGTTTGATGAATTGCTCGCTTTTCCACAACCACCGCCGGCTGCACCTATCGCACCTCTACAACGACAACAACCACGCTCTTCCGAATCAAGATGGACGAGCTCAGCGTGTTCCTATTGAGCCAGACAAAAATTCTGGTGCCATTGCCATCATTGTTGGTGTTTTGGCTCGCCATCGCTGCCGCTGGTACCGAGGAGGATGATTATGTGGAGATTACGAGGATGAGGTTGATCAACATCGTAACTACATGCAACCACCAGCACCACAACCACCGTGTCGCCCACATGCAAATAATGGCAATGTTAGGCCCCTCAGTACGAGATCATGACCATCTCCCTAAACTGAAATTGAATATTCCACCATTTGAGGGTAGATATGTTCCTGATATATATCTTACTTGGGAGTTAGAAACCGAACAACGATTTACATGTTTACAATATCCCGAGGAGAGACGGTTCCTCGCCTGCTTTGTGCTTTCACTAGCTTTGCATGTGTTTGGTGGTCCTAACATTGTAGATTATATCCTGCTCCAGCCTTTGGCTGCTTTGAAAACTGCTATGCATCAAGGGTTCCACCATATTATCAACGTGAATTACTTCAAAAATTGCAGCTTTAAGACAAGGAAAAATTTGCAGAAGAATATTATCGTGAATTACAAACCGGCTTGATTAGATGTGGTATTGTTGAGGAGAATGAAGCTATGCTTGCATGTTTTCCGGGTGGATTAAATAGAGATATTCGTACCATTCTAGACTATAAGGATTATAATAATATCACTCGCTTATTCCATCTTGCTTGTAAAGTCGAACGTGAAGTGCAGGATCGACTGCATTGGCGCCAAGACTAACTTTTCTCGCAGGTCGACCTTCATCATGGACACCACGGCATCATCTACTTCCACCGCACCATCACCTCCTTCAAAGCCACCTCCAACCGTGATACAAGAAAGCGTGCACAACCAAAGACTATCCGCCAAGAGCACACCCGCCGCTCCTGACAGAGCTCTTCTTCTTCCATGGCGTCAACAGGCACACAAGTGATATTATTTGTCGTTGCTTGTAAGGGAAGAGGACATTTTATGAGAATGCAAATCCATTGGTGATGATTGCTACGAGGATGGTGGGTATGAGTCCGCTTAGTGACTATATGAAGAGACTTTTGGCTGTTATTACACATGAGGAACACGGTGGAGATGATTCGATAATGAGACACAATACATGGCTCCTAAAGATGCCGACAGTATGAATGTTTAGTTGCTCAACGTGTTTTGAGTGTGCAAGTTACACAAGTCGAGCAAAATCAGAGGCATAATTTGTTCCATACAAAGGAGTTGTGAAGGAACGCTCTATTCAAGGCCATCATAGATGGAGGGAGCTGCAACAACTTGGCTAGCATGGAGATGGTGGAGAAGCTATTCTCACCACAAGACCACATCCACATCCCATTACATCCAATGGTTCAACAACAGCTGCAAGGTTAAGGTAACACGTGACTGTTCGTGGTGCATTTTAGTATCTCTACATATGCTGATTATGTTGATTGTGATGTGGTACCTATGCAAGCAAGTTCCTTATTACTTGGTAGACCATGGCAATTTGATAAAATTCAGACACCATGGTAGAAACAATCAAGATACTCTTGTTCATAAGGATAAAAATATTACTTTGCTTCCTATGACTCTGAGTCCATTTTGAAAGATGATATTAATAGAGCTAATAAAGCAAAACAGGAGAAAATAAGAGTGAAAATCAGATTGTGGCAAAAGAATTTGAGCAAACACATGAAGCCTAATAATAAACCATCTACTATTGCTTCTGAAATTAAATTGAAAAGTGCATGTTTACTTGCCACCAAATCTGATATTGATGAGCTAGATTTTAGCAAATCTATTTGCTATGCTTTTGTGTGCAAAGAGGCATTATTTTCATTCGAGGACGCGGTTTTCTTCGCCCCCTCGCTTGTCACTAACATTTTGCAGAGTTCACGACGCTCTTCCACAAGACGCGCACCGGATTACCACCTATTCGAGGGATTGAGCATCAAATTGACTTAATTCTCGTGCATCATTACCCAACCGCACCATACCGCATCAATCTAGAGGAGACGAAGGAGATTATGCGCTCAGGCTGTGAGCTGCTCGACAAAGGTTATATACGCTAATCCCTTAGTCCTTGTGCTGTTCCTATTATTCTAGTGCCGTAAAAGGATGGTACGTCACATATGTGTGTTGATTGTAGAGGCATTAATATATTACTATTCATTATCGCCACCCTATTCCTAGGCTAGATGATATGCTTGATGAA
>JAHHZJ010004001.1:0-79653 GCA_021437245.1 Aegilops speltoides | reverse complement strand
CTGGCGATGGTGTGACACCGAGAAATTCCGAGGGTGCGTCTTGCCGTCGTACTTCTCCGCACGTCGGGCTTGAAATTCTTCATCTTGGAGCCACCGGGCGCGCCGCAGCTCACGGGTGAGCGCGGCAGCCACAGCGTCGGTAAGTCGCTGGCTCACGGGTGCCGCGTCGTCGACAGTGCTCCCAGCCCTCTGGTCGATTGTCGCCGAAGTCTCGGCGGCGCCGATCGTGGTCCGGCATCTTCTTGTCGCCGCTCGTCGAGGACTGGCGTTGATCTCGGCGAGCCAGCAGGTCCGACGACGCCGTGGAGCCGTCGTCGGCGTTATTCGGCGGGCGGCGTCTTCGTTTCAGCGGCGGGAGTGCACGGTAGTTGCACCCGGCGATCTTATCGCCGCAGAGCTTCGTCTTCTCCGCTTGCCGAGGCCGCGAGCCGCGAGCTGCTGTTGATAGTCGTTGTTGGCGGCGACGACCTCTCGATGGTAGCCCTCCGCCCTCGACCTTGTCCGCCGCCGAGGGAAGTCGAGAGCATTTGCGCTCGTGGCGCTTCTGGGAAGTGGAGGAAGGAAGCGCGGCGGTGCGAGGCGAGGCAGCGCCGGGCTTCTAACAGTGTTGGAAGGAGCGAGGTCTGCCCGGCACCTTCGCTTTGCCGTGTTCGGGCGGGGTTGAAACATCCCGCGAGCCCCGGCGTGTCCATGTTCCAGCAAACGGATACCACCTCCCGCGGTATGGCGTTGCTGGGTCATCGTGCGCTGAGATGGACGTGGGTCTATGGAGGCCGAGGCGTGGTCCTCCGTCCTGTCCCTGGATCGGGTGGCGCCGCGAGTGCCCTCGCCGGTGTCCACCCCTTCGACGGCGTCACCTCCGCCCGCCGCTGGCGCCGGTGGCGGTGGGTGAGACGGAGACGGGTCGGCGACCCTTGAGGCCCTCGTCTTCGGGGCCATGACGTGGTTGTCGGCGAAGTCGCCGACGCCGGAGAGGTTGATGAAAAAGCGATCGTGCGACGCCGAATCAGGTCCGCACAACCTCGGCGCCCCTACCGGCGCGCTAAAGATGTCGCCTGGCGCTGGTGGCGCGGCACCTATGGGGCCGCCGGGGCGGCCCCTTCGTGTGTTGATGCACGAGGCGGGCGCGCGACAGAGCGGTCGGCGTCTGCGGCGAGAGGGGATTTTACCCAGCAGGGCGCGATGGTCGCGTAAAACCCTACTGCTGCTTTGTGTTGTATTGCGCCCGGGAGCCCGGAGAGTAGCCACACCGAGCGTGAGAATTGTGAAAAGTCCAACCCCTCTCGTTGTGCATGGGCCTCCTTTTATAGGGCAAGGGTCACCGACAGTGTCAGCGTGGGGTAGAGGGGTAAAATGTAAAAGAGGTGGTAGTTGGAGCAAAGTCGCGGGAACAAGTCTTTGCTCTGATTGCATGAACAATGGATTCTACCTACTTTTGGCGAGAGGGACAAGAGCATTAAATGCCGTCGCCGTCGCCCCAAAAGCTCCCGCCATTGCGTCTCCATTTGCCACGGCGATGAAGCCACCACCGTGGAGTGCCACCGCACCCTCATGCAGCCTAGCCACCCGCCACGCGTTTCGGAGAAAAGGTGAAGGCGACGCGTGGGCGATGACTTGGAGTGTGGGCACGTAGCATAGCTCTCCCGGCAAGCACCTTGCCGGGTCTTGATCTTGCGGGCCGGGAACTTGTCGGGCTCTATGACTTGCCGCTTCCGGGCCCTCGGCGGACGCGCATAAGCGCCGATCGTGTCTTCTATGGTGTGACCTTCTAGTCTCCCGGCGAGCTCCTCTCGGAAGTCTCTGATGAGCGATGTAATCTTGAGCCTGGCGGCCTTAAGCAAGCTCCTCTTGCCGGGTCTTGAGCTTCATCTTGTACACTTTGTTCTTGAATGGCTTGGTATGGATCGGAGATGGTCTCCGCAAGCATTTGGTGGATCTGGCTGCGAGGAGCCCAAATGCCAGCACAAGTTGGGGTACTTGAGGTACCCCTACCTTAGTACACCGACAGTGATCAACAACTAGTTTAGCATCTTTCTCCAGTTTTTTGTCTTTGGCATAGAGTGGGACTAATGCCCTTAAGATCATCAAGAGTATATCCAATAGCGACCTGATGCTTCTTTAGAATTTTCAATAATTTCTCTTCTTCATGCTCTAAAAGGTTAGCACTAATAATAACATGATATATCTTCTTCTCATCAAGATAAGAATATTTTAAAGTATCAGGTAATTGTTTAAGCTCAAACACGGGATCTCTCTTGGGTGGATGAGGATCCCCAAGGATTTCAACAGGCAAGTTGTGTTTCAAAATAGGTCCATGTTTAAAGAATAATTCATCTATTTCTCTTCTTTCATTCATAAATATATCATTTTCATGGTCTAGCAAATATTGTTCTAAAGGATCATTAGTAGGCACAGCAATAGAAGCAAGACCAATAATTTCATCTTTACTAGGCAATTCTTTATCATGGGGTTGTCTACGAAATTTAGCAAAATTAAAATCATGAGACATATCCCCTAAACCAACAGTGGCAGTATCTTTTTCGCAGTCTATCTTAGCATTAACCGTATTCAAGAAGGGTCTACCAAATATAATGGGACAAAACTCATCTTGAGGGGAACCAAGAACAAGAAAATCAGTAGGATATTTAATTTTCCCACACAAGACTTCAACATCTCTAACAATCCCAATTGGTGAAATAGTATCTCTATTGGCAAGCTTAATTCTAACATCAATATCTTCTATCTCAGCAGGTGCAATATCATGCATAATTTCTTTGTATAAGGAATGGGGTATTGCACTCAAGACTAGCACCCATATCACATAAAACCATGGTAACAATGATCTCCTATTTTAATAGAAACAACAGGCATGCCAACAATAGGTCCATGTTTATTTTTAGTATCAGTTCTAGCAATTCTAGCAGCTTCATCACAGAAATAAATAAATTGCCCATCAATATTATCGACCAAGAGATCTTTAACCATAGAAATACTAGGCTCAACTTTAATTTTCTCAGGGGGTGTAGGTGTTCTAGCATTACTCTTACGAACCACAGCTGAAGCTTTAGCATGATCCTTTATTCTAACAGGAAAAGGTGGTTTCTCTATATAAGCAGTAGGAATAATAGGATCAACACTATAAGTAATAGATTTCTCTTCAACTTTAATAGGTTTTGCTACTTTTACTTCAATGGGAGGATGATTTAAACCACTTCTCCTTAGGGAGATCAACATGAGTAGCGATTCACAGAAAGAAGCTACTATCTCAGAGTTAAGTCCATATTTAGTGCTAAATTCATGAAAAGCATCGGTATCCATAAAATATTTAACACAATCAAACTTAGGTGTTATACCTGACTCCTTACCTTCATCGAGTTCCCAATCTTCAGAGTTGCGTTTAATTCTTTCTAATAAATCCCATCTCAATTCAATAGTCTTCATCATAAAAGAACCAGTACAAGAAGTATCAGCATGGAGCGATTATTGAGAGAAAGTCGAACATAAAATTTTTGAATAATAATTTCTCTTGAGAGCTCATGATTGGGGCATGAATATAACATTGACTTAAGCTGCCCCCAAGCTTGAGCGATACTTTCTCCTTCGGGAGGCCAGAAGTTATATATATAATTACGATCACATAGGAAGGCAAAACAAGCATAACTTTAAAACTTTAAGCACATAGAGAGGAAACTTGATATCATTGCAACTCCTACAAGCATATATTACTCCCTCATAATAATTTTCAGTAGCATCATGAATGAATTCAACAATATAACCAGCACATAAAGCATTCTTTTCATGATCTACTTGCATAGAAATTTTACTACTCTCCACATAAGCAAAATTCTTCTTATTCCGAATAGTGGGAGTATCATAAGAGACTCGAATACTATAAATTGTTTCCATATTAAAAGAGTAATGTTCAGAAAAAGGGTAATCATAATAATGACAAGTTTTATAAATATAATCATTACTACTTTTTATAGCATAAGTTTCATCACAATAATCATCATAAGTAGCAACTTTGTTCTCATCATAATCAATTGAAACCTCTTCCAAAATAGTGGATTCATCACTAAATAAAGTCATGACCTCTCCAAATCCACTTTCATAAATATTATAAGATTCAACACCCTCCAAAATAGTGGGGTCATTACTTCCTAAAGTTGACACTCTTCCAAACCCACTTTCATCAATATAATCATCATAGGTAGGAGGCATGCTATCATCATAACAACTTTGCATATCAAAACTTGGGAGGCTAAAAATATCATCTTCATTCAGCGTAGCATCCCCAAGCTTGGGACAAACATTAATTGCAGCAAATATATTCTCAAACATGTCATTCTCATCAAACATAGCATCCCCAAGCTTGGGCCTTTTCATATCATACGCATAATCACTCTCATTATTAATAGTATGGATAGCACCAATAGTATAGCAATTATCATCATCACAATGAGTAATAGGAGCAACATCATTTGGGAGGGATACCTTTTTACCTTTGCTTCTCCGTCTTTTCTTTTTCTTCTTCACATCATGTTTGGGTTTAACCCTATTTTTTGAGCTCCTTATTAATGAGATTGGTTGAATAGAAAGCTCCTCCTCGTTACCTGATTCATCATAAGAAATAATAGGAGGATATTGGGAAGTCTCTTCCCTTTCATTAGTATTCTCTTCATCTTCTATTTGCTTTCTTTTCTTTATGTAATTGGCAATACAAGGATTTTCAATGCAATTCACCGCACAATACATATAAATCTCCTATAGATCAATGTCAAGGAATTTATCAAGATTTTGGAATATGCTTAATTGCACGTTTCAATTCTTCATAACCCAAAAGCAAACTAAGTTCATTATGATGTGCAAGGGAAATCAAGTCATCACAATTTTGGACATGATTCGATCATGAAACAATTTGCATCGGAGATTTAAATGACCATGTTCATTGCAAAGTTCACAAGTACGGCGGAGATATTTTAAATTTTCAGCACTCACATCTAGCCTTTCTTGCAACCATTTAGTTTCTAAATACTTATGCCTCTTGCAAAATCTATCTTCCCTATTTGGTGTGTACTTGCAAGCTCTATGTATTCCACAAAATTTGACATGCTTATAAGAGACATTTTCATCATGACTAGTGCAATCATCATTAGTACCATGGATATTCAAAGAGTTAATACTAACAACATTGCAATCATGTTCATCATTCAAAGATTTAGTGCCAAAGATTTTAATGCATTCTTCTTCTAGCAATTGAGCACAATTTTCATTTCCATCATTTTCACGAAAGATATTAAAAAGATGAAGCATATGAGGCAAACTCAATTCCATTTTTTTGTAGTTTTCTTTTATAGACGAAACTAGTGATAAAACAAGAAACAAAAAGATTCGATTGCAAGATCTAAAGATATACCTTCAAGCACTCACCTCCCCGGCAACGGCGCCAGAAAAGAGCTTGATGTCTACTACTCAACCTTCTTCTTCTAGACGTTGTTGGGCCTCCAAGTGCAGAGGTTTGTAGGATAGTAGCAAATTTCCCTCAAGTGGATGACCTAAGGTTTATCAATCCGTGGGAGGCGTAGGATGAAGATGGTCTCTCTCAAACAACCCTGCAACCAAATAACAAAGAGTCTCTTGTGTCCCCAACACACCCAATACAATGGTAAATTGTATAGGTGCATTAGTTCGGCGAAGAGATGGTGATACAAGTGCAATATGGATGGTAGATATAGGTTTTGTAATCTGAAAATATAAAAACAGCAAGGTAACTAATGATAACAAAGTGGCGTAAAAGGTATTGCAATGGTAGGAAACAAGGCCTAGGGTTCATACTTTCACTAGTGCAAGTTCTCTCAACAATAATAACATAATTGGATCATATAACTATCCCTCAACATGCAACAAAGAGTCACTCCAAAGTCACTAATAGCGAGAACAAACAAAGAGATTATGGTAGGGTACGAAAGCACCTCAAAGTTATCATTTCTGATCGATCTATTCAAGAGTCTGTAGTAAAATAACACAAAGCTATTCTTTCCGTTCAATCTATCATAGAGTTCGTACTAGAATAACACCTTAAGACACAAATCAACCAAAACCCTAATGTCAGCTCGATACTCCAATGTCACCTCAAGTATTCGTGGGCATGATTATACGATATGCATCACACAATCTCAGATTCATCTATTCAACCAACACAAAGTACTTCAAAGAGTTCCCCAAAGTTTCTACCGGAGAGTCAAGACAAAAACGTGTGCCAACTCCGATGCATAAGTTCATTGAACCCGCAAGTTGATCACCAAAACATAAATCAAGTAGATCACGTGAATATCCCATTGTCACCACAGATAAGCACATTCAAGACATACATCAGGTGTTCTCAAATCCTTAAAAACTCAATACGACAAGACAACTTCAAGAGGAAAACGCAATTCATTACAAGAGAGTAGAGGGGGAGAAAGATCATAAGATCCAACTATAATAGCAAAGCTCGCGATACATCAAGATCTTGCCAAATCAAGAACATGAGAAAGAGAGATCAAACACAAAGCTATTGGTACATACCCTCAGCCCCGAGGGTGAACTACTCCCTTCTCGTCATGGAGAGCACCGGGATGATGAAGATGGCCCTTGTAAGGATCCCCCTCGGTGGTGCTAACAGGTCCCGATTGGTTTTGGTGGCTCTGAGGCTTGCGGCGGTGGAACTCCCGATCTATTGTGTTCCCGATGTTTTAGGGTATATGGACATATATAGGCGAAAGAAGTCGGTCAGGGGAGCCACATGGGGCCCACGAGGGTGGGGGCGCGCCACGGGGTAGGGCACACCTCCTTGCCCCGTGTCCTCCTTGTTGCTTCTCTGACGTATATTCCAAGTCTCCTGGATTGCTTCCGTTCCAAAAATAACTCTCTCGAAGGTTTCATTCGGTTTGGACTCCGTTTGATATTCCTTTTCTTCGAAACACTGAAATACGTAAGAGAACAACAATTTGGGTTGGGCCTCCGGTTAATAGGTTAGTCCCAAAAATAATATAAAAATGTATAATAAAGCCCATAAACATCCAAAACAGATGATATAATAACATGGAACAATCAAAAATTATAGATACGTTGGAGACGTATCACATACCCGAAGGAATTTCAAAGTAAATATTTTCAGTAGGTTCGATGGGTTGAGGAGCAACTCTTTGCTCTTACGGTCGGGTGAAGACACCCGAACAAGCCCTCAAAGGATTATTTTCCATAGTAACAAGTGACATAAATTTCAGCACACTATATAAATGTTTCCTTAGCAAATTCCACCTACTAAAGGCGCTTCACTCCCGGCAACGCGAGAAAAAGTCTTGATGACCCATAAGTATAGGGGATCTATCATAGTCCTTTTGATAAGTAAGAGTGTCGAACCCAACGAGGAGCGAAGGAAATGACAAGCGGTTTTAAATAAGGTATTCTCTGCAAGCACTTGAAATTATCGATAATGAGATAGTTTTGTGATAAGATAATTAGTAACGGGTCCAAGTAACAATAGTAAACAAGGTGCAGCAAGGTGGCCCAATCCTTTTTGTAGCAAAGGACAAGCCTGGACAAACTCTTATATAAAGCAAAGCGCTCCCGAGGACACATGGAAACTACCGTTAAGCAAGTTTTCATCATGCTCTATGATTCGGGTTTGTTACTTTAATAATTTGATATGTGGGTGGACCGGTGCTTGGGTGCTGCCTTTCCTTGGACAAGCATCCCACTTATGATTAACCCCCCTCGCAAGCATCCGCAACTACGAAAGAAGAATTAAGGTAAACCTAACCATAGCATGAAACATATGGATCCAAATCAGCCCCTTACATAGAACCGCATAAACTAGGGTTTAAGCTTCTGTCACTCTAGCAACCCATCATCTACTTATTACTTCCCAATGCCTTCCCTAGGCCCAAACAATGGTGAAGTGGCATGTAGTCGGCGTTCACATAACACCACTAGAGGAGAGACAACATACATCTCATCAAAAAATCGAACGAATACCAAATTCACATGACTACTTATAACAAGACTTCTCCCATGTCCTCAGGAACAAATGTAACTACTCACAAATCATATTCATGTTCATAATCAGAGGGGTATTAATATGCATAAAGGATCTGAACATATGATCTTCCACCAAATAAACCAACTAGCATCAACTACAAGGAGTAATCAACACTACTAGCAACCCTCAGGTACCAATCTGAGGTTTTGAGACAAAGATTGGATACAAGAGATGAACTAGGGTTTGAGAGGAGATGGTGCTGGTGAAGATGTTGATGGAGATTGACCCCCTCTCGATGAGAGGATCGATGGTGATGATGATGGCGACGATTTCTCCCTCCCGGAGGGATGTTTCCCCAGCAGAACAGCTCCACCGGAGCCCTAGATTGGTTCCGCCCAGGTTCCACCTTGAAACGGCGGTGCTTCATCTCGAAAGCTTCCTTATGATTTTTTTTCAAGGCAAAAGACACCATATAGCAGAATATGGGCATCGGGGGCCTGCCTGGTGGCCCACGAGGCAGGGGGGCACGCCCACGGGGTAGGGCGCGCCCTCAACCCTCGTGGCTGCTGGGTGGCCCCCCTCTGGTGCTTTCTTCGCCCAATATTTTTAATATATTCCAAAACTGACTTTCATGGAGTTTCAGGACTTTTGGAGTTGTGCAGAATAGGTCTCTAATATTTGCTCCTTTTCCAGCCCAGAATTCCAGCTGCCGGCATTCTCCCTCTTCATGTGTAGTAACAACCCATAATGCAATAAATATTGATATAAAAGCATGATGCAAAATGGACGTATCACTTGCTCATGGAGAAGCGATGACGACGAGGACAACCTTTTCTTTGCAGCACTCCTTTGCGCCTTAAGATTGATATGTGTAGAAATTTGTTTGCTACATAGCAGCACTGCTACTAATACGGGAAGTTGAGGCAAAAAAAGCCTCCAACAACTCTCGTAAACACCAAAAAAATTAACACCTCCTCCATCCTCCAAGTTTACAGAAAAGATGACCTTCCTGTATTATTATTGTGGGTGGATAACCGCCTGAAACTTCACAAGCAGAACGCTGGACCACCCGCACCACCGCTGGAATGACGTCGCCGCCGCAGCCGCCATGAGGCCATCGCCACCGCTATCGTAGCTCTGTCTGCCCTCTGCAAGGCCGACCGCCGGCTCCATGCACCATAACCGCCATGTGTTGTTATCGCATTGCCGCCACGCGTTGTCGCTGCTTTGCCGCCACGCCGCCGCATGCTCTCTACCGCCAGCGTCGCCGTCGCCGTTGATGCTCCGTCGCGCCGCCACGTGCCACCTCAGCCGCCGGTGCACCCCCGTCACTCGTCGTCCCGTCTCTGTCACTTACATGTGGGCCCTATTTGCTAGAGTTTTTATACTGAAAATAGAAAAATAAAGATTTTATAGGACGATGTTTACGCGAAATGAGAAAAGTGACTATCTGAAACTTCCCATAAATTATATGGCCATCCCGTAAAACGACTTTTATAGGACATTTTTAGGAACTCTTGGAGTTTCTCTAAACAACATTAACATCAATGAATGGTTCTGCTACAAAACGACATTAACATCAACGAATGGTTCTGTCAGCGGCGGACCTACTAGGATCTTGTTGGGGAACGCGGTAATTTCAAAAAAGTTCCTACAATCACAAGATCTATCTAGGTGATGCATAGCTATGAGGGGAGAGTGTGCCCACGTACCCTTGTAGACCGAAAGCGGAAGCGTTAAGTAACATGGTTGATGTAGTCGAACGTCTTTGCGATCCAATCGATCAAGTACCGAGCGCACGGCACCTCTGCGATCTGCACATGTTTAGCTCGGTGACATCCTCGAACTCTAGATCCAGCTAAGGCGGTAGAGTTCCATCAAGCATGACGGTGTGGTGCGGTGATGGTGAAGTTATCGGCGCATGGCCCGACTAAGCACTACTGACGATATGACCGAGGTGGAAATCGTGGGCGGGGCACGCTGCACGGCTAAATGATCAACTTGTGTCTATGGGGTGCCCCCTCCCGTATATAAAGGAGGAGAGGAGGGGCCCGCCTCCCTGAGGGGTGTGCCCAAGGGGAGTCCGACTCCAAGTAGGAGTAGGTTCCCCCCTTTCCTAGTCCAACTAGGAGGAGAAGGAAGGAGAGGGAGAGGGAGAGGGAAAGAGGGGCCGCGCCCCCTCCCCTTGTCCTATTAATACTCCCCTTGGGGGGGCTCCACCTCCTAGTGCGACCCTCTCTCTCCATTATAGGCCCACTAAGGCCCATTACTTCCCGAGGGGTTCCGGTAACCCTCCGGCACTATGGTTTTATCCGAAACTTCTCCGGAACACTTCTGGTGTCCGAATATAGTCGTCCAATATATCAATCTTTATGTCTCAACCATTTAGAGACTCCTCTTCATGTCCGTGATCTCATCCGGGACTCCGAACAATCTTCGGTACATCAAATCACATAAACTCATAATACCAATCGTCATCGAACGTTAAGCGTGCGGACCCTACGGGTTCGAGAACTATGTAGACATGACCGAGACACATCTCCCGTCAATAACCAAAAGCGGATACTTGATGCTCATATTGGTTCCTACATATTCTACCAAGATCTTTATCAATCAAACCGCATAACAACATATGTTGTTCCCTTTGTTATCTGTATGTTACTTGCCCGAGATTCGATCATCGGTATCATCATACCTAGTTCAATATCGTTACGGCAAGTCTCTTTACTCGTTCCGTAATACTTCATCCCACAACTAACTCATTAGTCACAATGCTTGCAAGGCTTATAGTGATGAGTATTACCGAGAGGGCCCAGAGATAGCTCTCAAAACACGGAGTGACAAATCCTAATCTCGATCTATGCCAACCCAACAAACACCTTCGGAGACACCTGTAGAGCTCCTTTATAATCACCCATTTATGTTGTGATGTTTGGTAGCACACAAAGTGTTCCTCCGGTATTCAGGAGTTGCATAATCTCATAGTCTGAGGAACTTGTATAAGTCATGAAGAAAGCAGTAGCAATGAAATTGTCACGATCATAATGCTAAGCTAACGGATGGGCCATGTCCATCATCATTCTCCTAATGATGTGATCCCGTTCATCAAATGACAACACATGTCTATGGTTAGGAAACATAACCATCTTTGATTAACGAGCTAGTCAAGTAGAGGCATACTAGGGACAATATGTTTTGTCTATGTATTCACACATGTACTAAGTTTCCAATTAATACAATTCTAGCATGAATAATAAACATTTATCATGAAATAAGGAAATAAATAATAACTTTATTATTGCCTCTAGGGCATATTTCCTTCAGTCTCCCACTTGCACTAGAGTCAATAATCTAGATTACATGGTCATGATTCTAACACCCATGGAGCTTTGGTGTTGATCATGTTTTGCTCGTGGAAGAGGCTTAGTCAATGGATCTAGAACATTCAGATCCATGTGTATCTTGCAAATCTCTATCCCCTTCCAACACTTGATGACGGATGGAATTGAAGCATCTCTTGATGTGCTTGGTTCTCTTGTGAAATCTAGATTCCTTTGCCAAGGCAATTGCACCAGTATTGTCACAAAAGATTTCCATTGGACCCGATGCACTAGGTATGACACCTAGATCGGATATGAACTCCTTCATCCAAACTCCTTCATTCGCTACTTCCGAAGTAGCAATGTAATCCACTTCACACGTAGATCCCGCCATGACGCTTTGCTTGGAACTGCAACAACTGACAGCTCCTCCATTCAATAAAAAATACGTATCCGATTTGCGTCTTAGAGTCATCCGGATCAGTGTCAAAGCTTGCATCGACATAAACGTTTAAGATGAGCTCTTTTTCACCTCCATAAATGAGAAACATATCCTTAGTCCTTTTCAGGTATTTCAGGATGTTCTTGACCAATGTGCAGTGTTCCACTCCGGGATTACTTTGGTACCTCCTTGCTATGCTTATAGCAAGTCACACATCAGGTCTGGTACACAACATTGCATACATGATAGAACCTATGGCTGAAGCATAGGGAATGACTTTCATTTTATCTCTATCTCCTGCAGTGGTCGGGCATGAGTCTGACTCAACTTCACACCTTGTAGCACAGGCAAGAACCCTTTCTTTGACTGGTCCATTTTGAACTTCTTCAAAACTTTATCAAGGTATGTGCTTTGTGAAAGTCCAATTAAGCGTCTTGATCTATATCTATAGATCTTGATGCCCAATATGTAAGCAGCTTCTCTGAGGTCTTTCACAGAAAAATTCTTATTCAGGTATCCCTTTATGCTATCCAGAAATTCTATATCATTTTCAATCAACAATATGTCATCCACATATAATATCAGAGATGCTACAGAGCTCCCACTCACTTTCTTGTAAATACAGGCTTCTCCAAAAGTCCGTATAAAACCATATGCTTTGATCACACTATCAAAGCATTTATTCCAACTCTGAGAGGCTTGCACCAGTCCATAAATGGATCGCTGGAGCTTGCTGATACGTCTCCAACGTATCTATAATTTATGATTGTTCCATGCTGTTATATTACCCCTTTTGGATGTTTATGGGCTTTATTTTACACATTTATATAATTTTTGGGACTAACTTACTAACCGGAGGCCCAAATTGTATTCTTTGTTTTTGCCTATTTCAAGATTTGAAGAAAAGGAATATCAAGCGGAGTCCAAACGGAATGAAACCTTCGGGGCGTGATTTTTGGAGCGAGCGTGATTCAGAGGACTTGGAGTGCAAGTCAAGAAGCAGCCGAGGCCTCCACGAGATAGGAGGAGCCCCCTATAGGGCGCCCCTGTCTCGTGGGCCCTCGGCGTCCACCGACGTATTTCTTCCTATATAAGCCTACATACCCGAAAACATCCAGGAGCCAGCGAAACACAATTTCCACCGCCAGTAACCTTCATGTCTGCGAGATCTCATCTTGGAGCCTTCATGGCACTTTCTGGAGGGGAATCGACCATGGAGGGCTTCTACATCAACACCATAGCCCCTCCAATGAGTTGTGAGTAGTTTACCACAGACCTCTGGGTCCATAGTTATTAGCTAGATGGCTTCTTCTCTCTTTTGGATCTCAATACAATGTTCTCCCCTCTCTTGTGGAGATCTATTCGATGTAAACTCTTTTTGCGGTGTGTTTGTCGAGATCCGATGAATTGTGGGTTTATGATCAAGTTTATCTATGAATAATATTTGAATCTTCTCTGAATTCTTTTATATATGATTGAGTTATCTTTGCAAGTCTCTTGAATTATCGGTTTGGTTTGGCCTACTAGATTGATCTTTCTTGTCATGGGAGAAGTGCTTAGCTTTGGGTTCAATCTTGCGGTGTCCTTACCCGTGTGAGATAGGGTTGCAAGGCACGTACTATATTGTTGCCATCGAGGATAAAAGATGGGGTTTATATCATATTGCTTGAGTTTATCCCTCTACATCATGTCATCTTGCTTAATGCGTTACTCTATTCTTTATGAACTTAATACTCTAGATGCATGCAGGAGTCGGTCGATGTGTGGAGTAATAGTAGTAGATGCAGGCAGGAGTGGGTCTACTTGTCACGGACGTGATGCCTATATACATGATCATGCCTAGATAATCTCATAATTATTCGCTATTCTATCAATTGCTCGACAGTAATTTGTTCACCCACCATAATATCTATGCTATCTTGAGAGAAGCCACTAGTGAAACCTATGGCCCCCGGGTCTATCTCTTATCATATTTGCTTCCAATCTACTTTTATTTGCATCTTTACTTTTTGCATCTATATTATAAAATACCAAAAATATATTTATCTTATCATACTATCTCTATCGGATCTCACTTTCGCAAGTGGTCGTGAAGGGATTGACAACCCCTTTATTGCGTTGGTTGCGAGTTCTTTGTTTGTTTGTGTAGGTGCATGGGACTTTTGAGGAGCCTCCTACTGGATTGAGACCTTGGTTCTCAAAAACTGAGGGAAATACTTATGCTACTATTGCTGCATCACCCTTTCCTCTTCAAGGAAAACCAACACAAGCTCAAGACGTAGCACTTGCACACTTTGTTAGCACCCTTTGGATCGACAAAACCTTCTGGTTGCATCATATACAACTCTTCTTCCAGAAATCCATTCAGGAATGCAGTTTTGACATCCATTTGCCAAATTTCATAATCATAAAATGCGGCAATTGCTAACATGATTCGGACAGACATAAGCAACGGTACGGGTGAGAAAGTCTCATTGTAGTCAACTCCTTGAACTTGTCGAAAACCTTTCGCAACAAATCAAGCTTTGTAAACAGTAACATTACTGTCTGCGTCGGTCTTCTTCTTAAAGATCCATTTATTCTCTATAGCTTGCTGATCATCGGGCAAGTCCACCAAAGTCCACACTTTGTTCTCATACATGGATCGCATAACATATTTCATGGCCTCAAGCCATTTCGCGGAATCTAGGCTCATCATCGCTTCCTCATAGTTCGTAGGTTCATCATGGTCTAGTAACATGACTTCCAGAACAGGATTACCGTCACTCTGGTGCGGACCTTACTCTGGAAGACCTACGAGGTTCGGTAGTAACTTGATCTGAAATTTCATGATCATCATCATTAACTTCCTCACTAATTGGTGTAGGAATCACTGGAACTGATTTCTGTGACGAACTATTTTCCAATAAGGGAGAAGGTACAGTTACCTCATCAAGTTCTACTTTCCTCCCACTCATTTCTTTCGAGAGAAACTCCTTCTCTAGAAAGGATCCATTCTTAGCAACAAAGGTTTTTCCTTCAGATCTATGATAGAAGGTGTACCCAACAGTTTCCTTTGGGTATCCTATGAAGACGCACTTCTCCGATTTGGGTTCAAGCTTATCAGGTTGAAGCTTCTTCACATAAGCATCGCAGCCCCAAACTTTAAGAAACAACAACTTTGGTTTCTTGCCAAACCATAGTTCATAAGGCGTCGTCTCAACGGATTTTTATGGTGCCCTATTTAAAGTGAATGCAACCGTCTCTAAATCATAACCCCAAAATGATAGCGGTAAATCGGTAAGAGACATCATAGATTGCACCATATCTTATAAAGTACGGTTACAACGTTCAGACACACCATTTCGCTGTGGTGTTCCAGGTGGCGTTAGTTGTGAAACTATCCCATGTTGTTTCAAATGAAGACCAAACTCGTAACTCAAATATTCTCCTCCACGATCAGATTGTAGAAAGTTTATTTTCTTGTTACAATGATTTTCCACTTCACTCTGAAATTCTTTGAACTTTTCAAATGTTTCAGACTTATGCTTCATTAAGTAGATATAACCATATCTGCTCAAATCATCTGTGAAGGTAAGAAAATAACGATACCCACTACGAGCCTCAATACTCATTGGACCGCATACACCAGTATGTATCATTTCCAACAAGTCAGTACCTCGTTCCATTGTTCCGGAGAACGGAGTTTTAGTCATCTTTCCCATGAGGCACGGTTCGCAAGCACCAAGTGATTCATAATCAAGTGATTCCAAAAGTCCATCGGCATGGAGTTTCTTCATGCGCTTTACGGATATGACCTAAATGGCGATTACCACGATAAGCTGCACTATCATTATTAACTTTGCATCTTTTGGTTTCAATATTATGAATATGTGTATCATCACTATCGAGATTCAACAAAAATAGACCACTCATCAAGGGTGCATGAGCATAAAAGATATTACTCATATAAATAGAACAACCATTATTCTCTGATTTAAATGAATAATTGTCTCGCATTAAATAAGATCCAAATATAATGTTCATGCTCAACGCTGGCACCAAATAACAATTATTCAGGTCTAAAACTAATCCCGATGGTAGATGTAGAGGTAGCGTGCCGACAGCGATCACATCGACCTTGGAACCATTTCCCACACGCATCGTCACCTTATCCTTAGCCAACCTTCGCTTAATCCGTAGCCCCTGTTTCGAGTTGCAAATATGAGCAACAGAACCAGTATCAAATACCCATACGCTACTACGAGCATTAGTAAGGTACACATCAATAACATGTATATCAAATATACCTTTCACTTTGCCATCCTTCTTATCCGCCAAATACTTGGGGCAGTTCCGCTTCCAGTGACCAGTCCCTTTGCAGTAGAAGCACTCAGTTTCAGGCTTTGGTCCAGACTTGGGTTTCTTCTCTTGAGCAGCAACCTTTTTGTCGTTCTTCTTGAAGTTCCCCTTCTTCCCTTTGCCCTTTTTCTTGAAACTAGTGGTCTTATTGACCATCAACACTTGATGCTCCTTTATGATTTCTACCTCCGCAGCCTTTAGCATCGCGAAGAGCTCGGGAATAGTCTTGTTCATCCCTTGCATATTATAGTTCATCACGAAGCTTTTATAGCTTGGTGCAGTGATTGAAGAACTCTGTCAATGACACTATCATCAGGAAGATTAACTCCCAGTTGAGTCAAGTGGTTGTGGTACCCAGACATTCTGAGTATATGTTCATTGACATAACTATTCTCCATTTTACAGCTGTAGAACTTATTGGAGACTTCATATCTCTCAATCCGGGCATTTGCTTGAAATATTAACTTCAACTCCTAGAACATCTCATATGCTCCATGACGTTCAAAACGTTGTTGAAGTCCCGGTTCTAAGTTGAAAAGCATGGCACACTGAACTATCGAGTAGTCATCAGCTTTGCTCTACCAGACGTTCTTAACGTCATCAGTAGCATCTGCAGCAGGCCTGGCACCTAACGGTGCTTCCAGGACGTAATTCTTCTATGCATCAATGAGGATAATCCTAAAGTTACGGACCCAGTCTGTGTAGTTGTTGCCATCATCTTTCGACTTAGCTTTCTCTAGGAGCGCAATAAAATTCAAAGGAACGATGTACGGGCCATTGATCTACAACAACATAGACATGCAAAATACTATCGGTACTAAGTTCATGATAAATTAAAGTTCAATTAATCATATTACTTAAGAACTCCCACTTAGATAGACATCCCTCTAATCATCTAAGTGATCACGTGATCTAAATCAACTAAACCATGTCCGATCATCATGTGAGATAGAGTAGTTTTCAATGGTGAACATCACTATGTTGATCATATCTACTATATGATTCACACTCGACCTTTCGGTCTCAGTGTTCCGAGGCCATATCTGCATATGCTAGGCTCGTCAACTTTAACCCGAGTATTCTATGTGTGCAAAACTGGCTTGCACCCGTTGTATGTGAACGTAGAGCTTATCACACCCGATCATCACGTGGCGTCTCGACACGACGATTTAGTAACAATGGTGCATACTCAGGGAGAACACTTATACCTTGAAATTTAGTAAGGGATCATCTTATAATGCTACCGCCATACTAAGCAAAATAAGATGCATAAAAGATAAACATCACATGCAATCAAAATATGTGACATGATGTGGCCATCATCATCTTGTGCTCATTATCTCCATCACCGAAGCATCGTCATGATCTCCATCGTCACGGGTGCGACACCTTGATCTCCATCGTACCATCATTGTCATCTCGCCAACTATTGTTACTATGACTATCGCTACCACTTAGTGATAAAGCAAAACAATTACATGGCGATTGCATTACATACAATAAGCGACAACCATATGGCTCCTACCGATTGCCGATAACTTTGTTACAAAACATGATCATCTCATACAACAATTTATATCACATCATGCCTTGACCATATCACATCACAACAAGCCCTGCAAAAACAAGTTAGGCGTCCTCTACTTTGTTGTTGCGAGTTCTCGTAGCTGCTATGGGCTTCTAGCAAGAACCGTTCTTACATACGCATCAAAACCACAACAATTTTTAGTCAAGTGTGATGTTTTAACCTTCAATAAGGACCGGGCGTAGCCACACTCGATTCAACTAAAGTTGGAGAAACAGCCACCCACCAACCACCTATGTGCATAAGCATGTCGGTAGAACCAGTCTCATGAAAGCGGTCATGTAATGTTGGTCCGGGCCGCTTCATCCAACAATACCGCCGAATCAAAGTATGACATGCTGGTAAGCAATATGGCTATTACTGCCCACAATTCTTTGTGTTCTACTTGTGCATATAACATCTACGCATAGACCTGGCTCAGATGCCACTTTTGGGGAACGTGGTAATTTAAAAAAAACTACGATCATGCAAGATCTATCTAGGTGATGCATAGCAACAAGGGGAGAGTGTGTCCACGTACCCTCATAGACCAAAAGCGGAAACGTTAAGTAACGCAGTTGATGTAGTCGAACGTCTTCGCGATCCAACTGATCAAGTACTGAATGCACGGCACCTCCGTGATCTCGCACACGTTCAAAGACGGTGGCGTCCTTGAACTCTAGATCCGGTTGAGGCCGAGGAGAGTTCCACGGCCTGACGGTGTGGTGGCTGTGATGATGAAGTTACGGCGCGATTCCGACTAAGCACTACGATGATATGACTGAGGTGTAAATCTATGGAGGGGGCACCGCACACGGCTAAAAGATCAACTTGTGCCTATGGGGTGCCCCCTCCCTCGTATGTAAAGGAGGAGAGGAGGGGGCCGGCCAGCCACAAGGGGCGCACCCAAGGGGGGGAGTCCTACTCCAAGTAGGAGTAGGTTCCCCCCTTTCCTAGTCCAACTAGGAGGAGAAGGAAGGAGAGGGAGAGGGAAAGGGAAAGAGGGGTCGCGCCCCCTCCCCTTGTCCTATTAGGCCTCCCCTTGGGGGGGCACCTCCTGGTGCGGCCCTCTCCCCTATAGGCCCACTAAGGCCCATTACTTCCCGGGGGGTGGTTCCGGTAACCCTCCAACACTCCGGTTTTATCCGAAACTTGTCCGGAACACTTCCGGTGGCCAAATATAGTCGTCCAATATATCAATATTTATGTCTCGACCATTTCAAGATTCCTCGTCATGTCCGTGATCTCATCCGGGACTCCGAACAATCTTTGGTACATCAAATCACATAAACTCATAATACAAATTGTCATCGAACGTTAAGCGTGCGGACCCTACGGGTTCGAGAACTATGTAGACATGACTTAGACATGTCTCTGGTCGGTAACCAATAGCGGAACCTAGATGCTCATATTGGATCCTAGATATTCTATGAAGATCTTTATCGGTCAAACCGCATAACAACATACGTTGTTCCCTTTGTCATCGGTATGTTACTTGCCCGAGATTCGATCGTCGTTATCATCATACCTAGTTCAATCTCATTACCGGCAAGTCTCTTTACTCGTTCCGTAATACTTCATCCCGCAACTAACTCATTAGTCACAATGCTTGCAAGGTGTCTACAAAGAGGGCCCAGAGATACCTCTCCGAAACACGGAGTGACAAATCCTAATCTCGATCTATGCCAACCCAACAAACACCTTTGTAGACACCTTTAGAGCACCTTTATAATCACCCATTTATGTTGTGACGTTTGGTAGCACACAAAGTGTTCCTCCGGTATTCAGGAGTTGCATAATCTCATAGTCTGAGGAACTTGTATAAGTCATGAAGAAAGCAATAGCAATGAAACTGTCACAATCATAATGCTAAGCTAACGGATGGGTCATGTCCATCACATCATTCTCCTAATGATGTGATCCCGCTCATCAAATGACAACACATGTCTATGGCTAGGAAACATAACCATCTTTGATTAACGAGCTAGTCAAGTAGAGGCATACTAGGGACAATATGTTTTGTCTATGTATTCACACATGTACTAAGTTTCCGATTAATACAATTCTAGCATGAATAATAAACATTTATCATGAAATAAGGAAATAAATGAGAACTTTATTATTGCCTCTAGGGCATATTTCCTTCAGATCTCTACATTGAGGGTGCTACAATTCAAAATTATGAAAATTTACACTAATTTGGTATAAATATCATCATAATCTCAACAAACAGTTCTAAAATAGCACCAACTTCTTAAGTAATTAGTGTTAAATACATAGTAACAACTATGTTGCAATTTTGGGTTTTGTATGCATATCATCTAATTCACTATGCTCCCTATTGATTCACAATTTTGACCTGGTCAATGATTTATCAACTTAATCGGCAACAACCAGCCTGTAAAAACACATCAGACATGTGCACCCTCTCACCATCTAAAAAAAAGAAGGGCCAACATGTGACGTTGTAACACAAATATAGTATATGTGGTCACCAATGCAAATAACTTCTCCACATAAGCATTGTTTGATTAGCAGTTAACACAAAATCACAACACCAAGAAAACCCACTGATGCGTCCCCAATGTATCTACTTTTACAAACACTTTTGCTTTTGTTTGGACTCTAACTTGCATGATTTGAATGAAACTAATCCGGACTGATGTTGTTTTCAGTTGAACTATGTTGGTGTTGTTTTTGTGACTTACGAACGAAGGCCACCATCCTTCTTATTCAGGAACCCTTTGTTTGAGGAGGGCGTATCCCCGGGAAGGGGAGAGTGGCCGAGCGGTCAAAAGCGACATACTGTAAATCTGTTGAAGGTTTTCTACATAGGTTTGAATCCTGCCTCTCCCACTTGTTGTATACTTAAGAGAAGATAAAGTAGGCGGAAGCCTAGGAGGGCCAACCGCAGAAATAAAGAGTTCTCAAAATTAGACGAGAAATTACGGAGAATTGTTTTGGAGTATATAAAAAATACTGACCCAAAGAACTACCGGAGGGGGGCCACCAGAGAGCCACAAGCTCAGGGGCGCCCCCCTCGAGGGTGTGCCATCTGAGCTTATGGGGCCCTCGAGCCTCCGTTTGCCCTAACTCCAAGTCTACATATACCGTCTTCCGGTCAGGCTCCTTAGGTAGTGGATTCACAGTGGAAAACTCACGTCGTGCTAGCGCTGGGCGAGAGCTAGAACAGAAAGATCAGGCACGAGAGATCCAAGCCAACATGAGCACACGTCGAAGAGTAGTTGTAGTTAGGCCATGTGGCAGTATATCTAACCTCAAGGTTGAGAGGTGACTAGGTTGAGAGGGAATCCTTTTGGGGACAAAAACTAGTGCAAGGAGAGAGAGTCTGAGAGGCAGAGGCACGAGTGAATATGGTTTTATGGGAGCCATGCATTGTAAATATGCCTAGGGCTATGTCTACACGTGCCAACAAAGTAGGGAAGCTAGAGAAAAGTGAGGTCCATTTTATGTATATGGTTTGATGGTCGATTCGGTTTATGTAAGCTAAAAATCGTTGATACACCTGAACACAAATAGCTAAACACGAAGTCAAACACCATAAACCTAATAAACCTAGAATATATGTCCACTCAGTTTGGTTCAGTTCTTCAATTTCGGTGTATAAGTGTTCATCTTATTGTAATAGCTAAGAAAAAATAGACTTAACTCACGACTGAGCAGAATGCATGTCACCCAAATGTGGCCAAATGGGCCGGTCCTGGTGTGCCAGCCAAATAGCCCACGTGCCCAGCTCGTGTTGAGTCGACATGGCACACAGATTAAGGGGTCATGTTCGACACGTGGTCCTGCTAAGTGCCTGGGTTACCTAGGCAGGCACGTATGCTAGCCTGACCCGACATGACACGACCGGCCCGTCTGACATGTTAGCGAGGGAGAGAGAGCTTTTGGGAGGAGTGTCCCCTCGCTTTTCTTGTGCGCGTGTGAGGCGGGAGAGAGACATACATATAGAGAGAGACGTTGGGGAGGAGCGAGGGGGCCGGACGAGATTTACAGGGATGGGGGTTAGTGGCCATTTAGCACCGAATTTTTAATATTTGGCTGTTATAGGGCTAAATTGGTCCAAAAATGTCAACTTTTTTCTATAAAAGGGCTGCCCACCCCTCTCATTTCTCACACTCAAACCCCCTCTCATTTCCAACACTCAACACATGGATGATCCCAACCAGTTCAAACTCAATGCAAGTGATTTCGATATGCGCATACCCGAGTTTATCGATCCCACTACCCACAATACCACCACCTATCCTTCTTTCAACAAGAATACACAATCACCATTCGACACCCATTCCACTACTACCAGCACTAACTCCATCACCATCGGTATAAGAAGGGTTCGTTGGAAGACCTCAAATTGTTGGGACTACTTCAATTAAGAAATAGTTGTGGAGGGGTGGTATCAACGTGCGTAAAAGCTAGGTGCAAAAGATGTGGGGATTTATATTCCAAGGGGGAGGGGCAAGGATGAACCGCCCACCTGAATAGGAGGTTTCTCCTTTCCCCTTGCGGAATACAAGTCCCTGTGTCTTTTGCACCTAGCTTTAAGGACGCCGACACCACCCACCACAACTATTTCTTCATCGAATTAGTCTCATCACTTTGAGGTTTTGCGACGAACCCTTTTTGTACCAATGGTGTTGGAGAAAGTGCTGGCAGTAGTGGAATGGGTGTCGGTTTGTGACTGTGTATTCTCGTTGCTGGTGGTATTGTGTACGCTGGGATCGACAAACTCGGTTATGTGAATATAAAGATCACTTGCATTGAAGTTGCACAGCTTGGGATCATCCATGTTTAAGTGTGGGAAATGAGACGGGCTTGAGGGAATCTCCGATAGAAGATCTAGATGTAAAAATACCTAATTTTTACATCTCCAGAGCCCAAAAACACTTCTCCATCAGATGATGTAGACGCAAAAATATTTACATCTCCACCTCCCGGAATGTAAACTACAAAACTTCACGGTGCAAATATACATCTCCACCTACAGGAGATGTATATTTGCCAGCCGCATGTCAACCGCCAATCGTCGTTTCCTTTCACTCCCTCCTTCTTCCTCCCACCTCCCACCTCCTGCCGCACCGCCGCCGCCTGCCCGCCCACCATGCACACCGCAGCCGCCCAGTGCCAGATTTGGCCCCGCCGTCGCCCCCGGTGCCGGTTCCGACTCTCCTCCGTCGTCGCCCGCCGCTCGCCACTGCGAATCAGCGGTTTTTTCTCCTCTTCTCCTCGCCGCTGATTCGGCCCCGACGCTGCTCCTCCGCTGGCCCTAATCCGTCGCCGCCACATGTCGTGTTTCCGCCGCTCCCGACGCCGTCGACGACCTCGTGCTACCCGATTCGTCCCCGTTACCTCCCTGCCACACCGCCTCGCCCCATCATCGCAACCTCCACCGCACCACCCGTCGCGCAACCTCTCGCCAGACGCCCGGCCTCGTTGCGCAACCTCGCAAAGATCGCGCTGCCTCGTCGCCGCACCGCCCCGCCCGCCGTCGCCATGCCGCCGAGGAAGGCCCCAAAGAGCAAGACGGGGTTCTTCGGCGCGAGGGCGAAGCCCTCCGGCAACTTCACGGTGGAGTTCAGCAATGCCGGCCACCGCTTTTGGCTCGACACCTACCCCACCGTCCACAAGGCCGCTTGTGTTTACGACGTGGCGGTGTGGCGTGCCGGGAGGCCGAGGAACGACCTCAACTTCCCGGAGATCGAGACCTAGGCGGATGCGGAGTTGCTCGTGCTGGGAGGCATTCGCATGGAGGAGATCACGACAAAGAAGATGAAGAAGAGGCCCACCATTGACATTAGTTCCGGCGATAGCGACGAGGCGGTGATGGCGAGGTTTGCGCGTGAGCATCCAGAGCATGTGCAGGCTGAGCAGGAGTTCTTCTGGAAGCGCGACGCCAAGAAGAAGAAGAAGAAGAAGAAGAAGAAGAAGAAGAAGAAGAAGAAGAAGGACGAGGCAGGCCCCTCGGCGGTGATCCCCGTTGAGTCTGACTCGTCGGGTTGGGGTGAATCGGAGGAGGAGGACGAGGGGTGCGATGACCTGGACAAGGATGAGTTATGGGCGCAGTTTCACAGCTCCGATGATGAGTAGTTTTATTATCTTCAGTGTAGTTCAAGTAGTAGTTTGAAGTACTAGTAGTAGTAGTAACTTGATGAATGTAGTAGTTTGAATTAGTTGAAGTAGTAGTTGAATTATGTTTAATTGTGTTTAGAACTATGCTTAATTATGTTTGAAATGAAGTAGTAGTAGTTGATTGCTATGTTTGAATTACATGTTTGAAATGAAGTACTAGTTGAAGTATAGGAAAAGTGTGCACCAGATACGCAACTCTCCCCCGTCTCCCCGTAAAAAAAAACTCACTCTCTCGGTCTCTCTTCCCCGAAGCCGTCATGGCTTCCGCTGCCCCCTGCCCTCCGGCCGCCGGCACCACCGTCACCAGAGCCAGGAACAGCAAGCCACCGACCGCCGGATCACACGCCAACCTCCTCCCCGCTTCTACCTCCTCCGCGTCCCGTCTTCACCTCCCCGCCTGCCCCCGCCACCTCCCTCTCGTGCGACAACCACGCCCCCGTCCCCGTCACCACCTCCACCGTCTCCAGGAACCCCATCACCGCCACCCTCCACCCGTCGGATGACTCCCTCGCCGCCATGTCTCCGCGCGAGCAGACCGCCCTTCTCTCGCGGCAGCGCCACTGGCGCCGCGCCCACGACCTGTTCGACCGCGTGCGCGCGCTCCCAGGCTACGCGCCCAACCCTGTCCACTACAGCGTGCTCCTCCGCCACCTTGCCCGCGCGCGCCGGTGGTCCGAGCTCCGCCGCGTCTGGCTCATGATGTCCCGGGAAGACGCCATCCCGCCCTCCAATCCAGCCTACGCCGCACTCGCCGATGCCCTCGCCAAGGCTGGTTCGGCACACGAATCCCTCCTGCTTCTGCTGCACATGCGCGCACTGGGTGTTGCCCCCGACGAGATATCCATGAACACCTTCGTCCGTATCCTCAAGAACAGTGGCCGCTACACGGACGCGCTCGTCCTTTTCAATAACTGGTGCATTGGCAGGTTCGATGTTGAATTTCTTCATCTTGAATACAGAGCGGTTGATTTGCACGGACCAATGCAATTCTTAATAGACGACGTGTTTCATGATAAACTTGATTTTGCTGGTGCACTGGTCATTCAGGAAGTTCCTAGGAAGCCAAAGCTTGTGGAAACTTATAACACGATGATCGATCTTTATGGAAAGGCCGGGAGGCACAAGGATGCAATGGACATGTTTGTGGACATGCTGGCTTATCAGGTTATGCCAGACATATGTACGTGCAATATAATGATTTATGGATTTGGGTCATGTGGTAGCGTCAAGGAGGCAGAGGCGCTGCTAGCTAACATGGTCGTCAGGGGGGTCACTCCAGATATTAGGACATATAATGTGATGATGACGCTGTTTGCGTCAGTGGGGGATGCGGAGGGAGTTTTGAAATACTACCATCAAATTGGGAGGATCGGGTTATGTGCTGATGCTGTGAGCTATAGGATTGTGCTACAGGTGCTATGTGAGAGGAAGTTAGTACGTGAAGCAGAAGATGTGATAGAAGGAATTATCAAGTCTGGCACTAGCATCCATGAACAGTCCATGCCAGTTGTCATGAAGATGTATATTGATCAGGGATTGCTTGATAAGGCAAATGCATTCTTTGAAAGGCATTGCAGAGGCGAGGAGGTCTCATCCAAGAATTTTGCTGCCATCATGGATGCGTTTGCAGATAGGTGTCTTTGGGAAGAAGCCGAGCATATTTTCCACTGTGATAGAGGGATTGGGGGCAAGAGGGAGATAGTGGAATATAATGTGATGGTCAAGGCTTATGGTTTAGCAAGAAAATATGATAGAGTCATTTCTCTACTTGAGAACATGAAGGGCTCTGGCATCTCACCAGATGAGTGCACTTACAATTCCTTAATTCAGATGTTTTCTGCCGGTGGATTTCCACACAGAGCTAAGAAGCTCTTGCATAAAATGAAGGACACAGGATTTAAACCGGTGTGCGAGACATACTCTGCTGTTATGAGAGCTTATTCTTGCAATTCCTTGGCATCTGAAGCTATAAATCTGTACAGTGAAATGAAAGCCTCAGGTGTCGAACCAAATGTGGTTGTTTATGGTTTGCTGATTAATATGTTTGCGGAGACAGGACAAGTGGAGAAGGCACTGCACTATAGCAACTTGATGGAAGAATCTGGAATCACTCCAAACCATATTGTCTTAACTTCAGTTATCAAGGCCTACAGCAAGATCAATTGCTGGAAGGAAGCACATGATTTGTATACAAGGATGAGGAACATGGATGGTGGCCCTGATATCATTGCCTCGAATACCATGCTAAACCTGTACGCAAAACTTGGGATGGTCATTGAGGCTAAGGCAATCTTTGACAATTTGAGGAGAAATAATCAGGAAGATGATGTTTCATACATTATCATGATGTTTCTCTACAAGAACATGGGCTTGCTTAATGAGTCCATTAAGATTGCTCATGAATTAGATAATTCAGGCTTACTATCTGACTGTGCTGCATATAATGCTGTTATGGCATGTTATGTGGCCAAGGGCAACTTGAGAGATTGTGCAGAGCTGGTGCAAAAAATGGTGGAAGATAACATCTTTCCAGATGCGTCAACCTTTCAGATGATATTTTCTGCAGTGAATAAAATTAATATTTCATCAGGGGAAGTTTTGCAGTTAGAATCAGCATACAGTGATGGCAGGAGCTCTGCCAAGCATGCTATACTTGCATTCTTGTTTTCCATGGCCGGCATGCATGCTGCTGCATTAAATGTCTGTGAGCAACTTTCAAAGCCTGAGTTGACAATTGATCCATGTGCATACAATGTTGCCTTCAAGGTGTATGCTTCCTGTGGAGAGGTGGATAAAGCTTTCAGTTTGTTCATGCGGATGCATGCTTTAGGGCTAAAACCGGACACTGTTACTTGCATTGATTTGTCAACTTGTTATGGGATATCTGGAATGTCAGAAGGCATGAGAAGGATAAGTGGTCTTCTTGCATACAGAAACAGTGAGTTTAGTAAGTCTTTACATAAAGCACTGGTTTCCTATAGAGAAACTGGAAGCAATGATCTTACTTCTCAGTTAGTCAACAAATGAGATGTTAAGATATCCCATAAGGACGTTGTTCACCTCGTGTGACCTGGTAAGCTCACAAGGTGATGATGACTTTGTTGTGGACTTCCCAGTCTAACTTTGTTGTGGTAGTGTAATTGATTATTGGAGGTGACACATATTTGCTTCAAGATATAAAAGAAGGGGATCAGAAATATTAATGAGATTGACGATTGAAGTTAAGGGTCTGGGCATGCCCATGGCTGATGGCTCCATGCTAAGTGTGGACAACATCTGCATGGAAACTGCAATTCTCTGGATGAAGGCATTCTCAAGTCCATCTGTGTGGTGACTGACGTCATAGTGTCTCTTGTGAAGAGAGTGATTGTGGCCGAGTCTGAAACTGCTAACGAGAAAGGACTGTGAGGATTAGGTTGGAAGAGATCAGGAGGAAGACCACACAGGTTGAGTCCATGTTGGTGACAGTCGAGGAGATGGAGAAATTTGCAGTGGGTACAAATGGTATGCTGAATGAAATCTCATAGGGTTGAAGATATGGGGCTGGAGACCACACGACAGAGGCAGCGCACTGCTGAAAATGAGCAGGAGCTTAATCGTGTGAAGAATGACTTTGACTCGCTCAGAACTTATCTCAGCACACTTGTTAATGTTAGAGAAAATCTTCTTCCGTCGAAGAAGCAATTTGAGACAATGGAGAAGATTTTTGACAGGTACTTTCACAAGTCTCATGTTGTTTCTAGTAATTACATCCTGTCTAAATGTATTGTGATGGGTTCATTTTCCTTGCAAAACTGTTATAAGAAAATGACAGATGAAAGAAGAGTAGAAATAGTTCATTTCAACCTCCCAATTTTGAACAAAGCAGCAGCACTAGCCATTCATTCCATAAATTCTGGCATGCATGTTATGATGTGCTTCTATTGTCGCATGATACTTTGACGCATCAGTTTGGTAATTACCATGATTACCATCTTAACAATATATTCAATCAGCTATGCATCGAACTATGTAATACGGTCAGCATTAGTATCTTTGAGATGCAAAACAAAAATAGTCTTAGTATATGATGCTAATGTTCTTCTTGGTTTCATCTCCATAAGAGTGGCTGAGTTTTGACGTTGGCTCACCAAGACTATCACAACTCTCCTCCTTTACCCAGGCTTGGGTCCGGCTATGTTGAGACAACATAGGCGGAGTTACCATGAGTTGGTTTCGAGAACTTACGGGTTTCAGCTCTAGCCTATCCCCAACTTGTTTGGGACTAAAGGCTTTGTTGTTGTTGTAGTATATATGATGCTAATGCTGTGTTAGTACTATATATGTGATTTTCTGCTGGCAATTCCAGTTTATTTTTTACTAAACGAGCCCTATCTTTTCTATGGACTTTAGGGCACACAACCATATACTAGTATATTATAATTAGCACTTAAATGGCATGACTAGACTTCTCTCTGTATCACATTTGTTATCAGTTTCTTCACCCACTTCATGTCTGTGAGAGATCTGGGTAGAGGTTTGTATATGCTTTTTTAGAGTTACGTTGGCTATATATATTGCAACCATCGGTTAAAACAGTTAATACTCCTCTATCACTTGATATCTGATGGAGGCTGTTGCCACATAAAATGTTTCAAATAGATTCAAATTTAAAGCACTGATCTCCTAAATGCAGCAGTTTTATGCTTCGATCGTGTCCCAACTGTTTTTTGATATTTATAGTGGTCAGCAAGATGCAGATAGACTTGGGCAAGTCTAGAAGTCTGACTTTCTGCTGGTTCTGCCTTTGCACAGAAAGAAGCCGAGGTCCAGAAGGACTAGCCAGCTCAAGACTGAGAAAGCACAGAAAGAAGCCGAGGTCCAGAAGGCGATGGAGGAAAATGTTAGGCTACGTGCCATGGTCGACAAGAAGGATGTCCAGCTCCAGGCGATGAGCGAGCAGTGCAAGTTCATGGATTTGAACCATCCAAACTGGTGGAAGACAGACACACCAGATACGAAACCTGCACTTGTCCAACTGATGTCACTTACAGTTACATTGCCGCTGCAGCGGAAAATACATTATATCCCTGGATGTCCCAAATAGCCGATGGTGATACAATGTTCATGGGCCTGTGATCCGTGGCGCGAAACCAAGCCGTGAACTGTTGTTATCTTAGATGTGGTGTGTCACAATAGCAACCCTCACATACATTTGTTGTATCTCGAGTGTGTAAAGGCTGGGCGCATTTGTCCGGTTGGTTTCACATGTCCATAGAGACGGCACAGCACTTTGGGGATGCTTTGTTTGAACTTTGCTGTTCCGTTATCTGGTAGTGGAACCCGTAGAAATGTACTTCCTCCGTCCTACTCCCTCCGTCCGGAAATACTTGTCATTGAAATGGATGTATTTTAGTTGTAGATACATCCATTTTCATCCTCCGTCCTACTCCCTCCGTCAGGAAATACTTGTCATTGAAATGGATGTATCTAGATGTATTTTAGTTGTAGATACAACCATTTTCATCCTTCGTCCTACTCCCTCCGTCCGGAAATATTTGTCATTGAAATGGATGTATCTAGATGTATTTTAGTTGTAGATATATCCATTTTCATTCATTTTGATGACAAGTATTTCTGGACGGAGGGAGTATAATATAAGACGTTTTATCAAGCAATTATGGGATGAAGGGAGTATAGTCGTAGCTGCATTCGTCCTTCCGGCCTGAACAATATAATTCAGCTGCTGTTTTACTGTTGGCGCTGTTAAAATAACCGAAATGTTTTGCATATGCTCGCTTCCACTCTCTTGAGCTCTTTCCGTAGCTGTGCCTCTACGCAATGTTTCACCACTTTTGGTTGGAGTTAACACTACAAAAAAAAAAAGACACACCAGTGACATTTTGGGTCGAATGAAATTTTTTTCTGTCATACATATGACACTTCTATGACGATAATTGTGACAAAACCCGGTATCATCATAGATGTGGTGGGCTCCTACTTCTATGACAAAAAATCATAACAGAAAATGGGCTTTTCGTCCTAGGCGGGCCGGAGACGCAGCTGCATGACATTCTTTGGACCGTCCATGACGGAAAAAACCGTGGTAGAAGCGAAGGGGAGGAAAATTTTGGGGAGTTCTGGGATTACGGTGGGAGGTCGAGGCGGAGCGATCGCGTTTCTCTCATACGTCTGCTGCTGCGTGTGTGCGGCGTTAGCTTTAATCGAACTCGAGCGAGGCATTGGGCTCTAATCAACCCGATTGACAGACCGCAGTTACGCGTTCTCGAACCCGCGATCGATCGATGGTCGTTAATCGAACCCGATGGAGCGATTCGCCGCTCTCGCTGCTAATCAAGCCGACCGATCTTGCCTGGGGATGAACAAAGAGTGTTGCGGGGGGTTGGATGAGCAAAGGCGGTGGTGTTGCCTCTGGATGAACAGGAACCCATGGTGTGGAGGGTTGGATGAGCGATGAGACGGTGGAGGGTGGTTGAACAGACCCGTGGTGTGGAGGGTGGATGAGCGATGAGACGGTGGATGGGTGGCCGTGGAGGGTAGTTGAGCAGGACCCGTGGTGCGGAGGGCTAAATGAGCAGAGACGGTGGAGGGTGCCGTGGAGGGTGGTTGAACAGGACCCGTGGTGTGGAGGGCTGGATAAGCATGAGACGATGGAGGGATGCCGTGGAGGGTGGTTGAACAGGACCCGTGGTGTGGAGGGCTGGATAAGCAGTGAGCGATGGAGGGTGCCCGTGGAGGGTGGTTGAGCAATGAGCCGTGTGAGAGTAGCGCATGGTGGAGGCTGGATGAACAGGAGCCCGTGAAGGCCGGAGGTGGTCGACGGTGGCTGTGGAGGCCGGAGGAGGTCGACGGTGAAGATGAACAGATCCGTGGAGTCCTGCTTTGCGACGCCACACCCTCCCCCCCCGTTCGACCGTGGCGCTCCAACACAAGTCCGCTTGTCGGTTATGCGGTACGCCACACCCCTTCCGATCAACATGACCCCCGTTTCGACCGTAGGAGGTCCGTTTCCTTCATTTTGCGGTACGCCACACCCCTCCCGATCAACAGGACCCCCGTTTCAACCGTAGGAGGTCCGTTTCCTCTATTTTGCGGTACGCCAGACCCCTCCCGATCAACAGGATACCGTTTCGAACGTGGCCGGTCGAACACAAGGCCGTTTCCTCCGTTGTGCGGTACGCCGGGCCTCGTTTCCATCGCCTGTTCCGTCCAAGCCCTCCCGATGAACACGACCACGCATTCCGTTTCGACCCAGCCGGTTGGCTCCCCATAAACACGACGACGGCGTTGTTTCTCCGTTCCGACCCAGCCATGTACGTATGCGCGATAGGCGTTAGAGACCCCGCCAGATGTACGTGCGTGGCGTATTTTCTTTCTTGCACCCTCGCCAATGACGTGCGTGTACATGCTACGTGTGCGCCTCTACTACGACACGCGCGCGCCTCTACATCTACGCCACGTCGCGCCTCTATATCGGCGATATACGCATACCGTTAGCGACGAATGACAACGCCACGTGCGCTTCGACCGTGGGGGCCCGATCGGACACTTCCTTGCGTGCGAAGATGTAGTGGTGGGTCCCAGCAATGTCGGGGCGAATCGCTTTGTTTTTTTTTGCCGACGCACTTCCTTGTGTGCGAAGATGTAGCTGGTGGGTCCCAGCGATCGAGGGCAAATCTTTTTTGCGGACGCACTTCCTTGCGTGCGAAGATGTAGCTGGTGGGTCCCAGCAGTCAGGGGGCGAATCTATTTTTTTGCCCGGACGCACTTCCTTGCGTGCGAAGGTGTCGCTGGTGGGTCCCAGTGGTCAGGAGGGCGAATCATTTTGTTTTTTTGCCCGGACGCACTTCCTTGTGTGTGAAGATGTAGCGGTGGGTCCCAACAGTCAGGGGAAAACGTTTTTTTTTTGCGAAATACAGTGGCCCGTCCGGTGGGTCCCAGCTGTCAGGTGGAGGAATCATTATTTTCCGTGTAATAAGGAGGCACTTCCTTGCTGCGGCCGTGGACCCAGCTGTCAGCCTCTCCACGTACAGTCCACATCCGATGGAAGTCGTTCCTTGACCACGTTAACCATGCTGCGCCGAGAGCACCAGGGCGAGGGACGACGGCGAGGCCTAGGAAGGGGACGATGGGGAGCCGGGGAAGACGCTGCAGTGGAAGCCCGCGCGGAGAGGAGTACGAGGGTTCACTGGTTCGGCTGCGGTGTGAGGCTGCCGTCGTCGCAGGGCCTGGCCAGTGGTGGGAATAGTAGGGGGCGGTGAGGCCACCGCGGCATCACAGCCGGCCACGGGAGGCAGGAGCATGCGGCACGACCGGCGCTGCTTTGGGTGGTTGGAGCAAGAAGACCATAGGTTGAAGAAGCACTACGGCCGTTGGATGGACATCGTACGGTCACTGGAGATAGAATCATTCATATTGACTAAAGTTGACAAAGGCCCCCGTCCTAGTCAACTTAGTAGGCCCACAATTCAGTCTCCCACCATGGTGGGTCCCAACTAGCAAGGGGAGTATTCATTTTTTTTGCGTAATAAGGAGGCACTTCCGGTGGGTCCGAGCTGACAGTGCGGGGAACGTTTTTTCACGAAATACGCTGGCCCGTCCGGTGGGTCCCAGCAGTCAGGGGGGAAACGTTTTTTTCGTGAAATAAGGTGGCCCGTCCGGTGGGTCCCTGCTGTCAGGTGGAGGAATAATTATTTTGCGTGTAATAAGGAGGCACTTCCTTGCGGCCGCCTGGACCCAAATTGTCGACCTCTCCATCGCGTCTGATACTCTTCCGATGGAAGTCGGTTGTTGACCACGTTGACCACGCCACGCGGGAGCACCGTATGGTGGTGCGGACGACAGCGAGGCCTAGGAAGGGGCGACACGGAGCCGGGAAGACGCAGCAGATGGTAGCCCACGGAGAGGATCGAGGTTCCTGGTTGGTTGCGCATGAGGCTGAGGCCGTCGCCGCCAGTAATAATAGGGGTGTGGGTGAGTAGAGGATACCTGGGCCAGCGGTGGGAGTAGTAGGGCGGTGAGGCCTCCGGCATCACAGCCCGCCACGAGAGGCAGGAGCACGCGGCACGACCGGCGCTGCTTTGGGCGACTGGAGCAAGAAGACCAGAGGTTGAAGAAGCACTATGGCCGTTGGATGGACATCGTACGGTCACTTGAGCTAGGATCGTTCATATTGACTAAGTTGACAAAGCCCTCCGTCCCCGTCAACTTAGTTGGCCCACAAGTCATCCTCCCACTATGGTGGGTCCCATCTAGCAGGGTGGGTATGAAGGAAATATGCCCTAGAGGCAATAATAAAGTTATTATTTATTTCCTTATATCATGATAAATGTTTATTATTCATGCTAGAATTGTATTAACCGAAACATAATACATGTGTGAATACATAGACAAGCAGTGTCACTAGTATGCCTCTACTAGACTAGCTTGTTAATCAAAGATGGTTAAGTTTCCTAACCATAGACAAAGGAGTTGTCATTTGATTAACAAGGTCACATCATTAGTTGAATGATCGATTGACATGACCCATTCCATTAGCTTAGCACCATCGTTTAGTATGTTGCTATTGCTTTTATCCATGACTTATACATGTTCCTATAACTATGAGATTATGCAACTCCCGCTTTACGGAGGAACACTTTGGTACTACCAAACGCCACAACGTAATCGGGTGATTATAAAGGAGTACTACGAGTGTCTCCAAAGGCGGATGTTGGGTTGGCGTATTTCGAGATTAGGATTTGTCACTCCGATTGCTCGGAGAGGTATCTCTAGGCCCTCTCGGTAATGCACATCACTTAAGCCTTGCAAGCATTACAACTAATGAGTTAGCTGTGAGATGATGTATTACGGAACGAGTAAAGAGACTTGCGTAGAACGAGATTGAACTAGGTATTGGATACCGACGATCGAATCTCGGCAAGTAACATACCGATGACAAAGGAACAACGTATGTTGTTATGCGGTCGACCGATAAAGATCTTCAGAGAATATGTAGGAACCAATATGGGCATCCGTGTCCCGCTATTGGTTATTGACCGAGACGTGTCTCGGTCATGTCTACATTGTTCTCGAACCGTAGGGTCCGCACGCTTAAGGTTTTGATGACGGTTATATTATGAGTTTGTGTATTTTGATGTACCAAGGAGTTCGAGTCCGGATGTGATCACGACATGACGAGGAGTCTCGAAATGGTCGAGACATAAAGATTGATATATTGAATGGCTATATCCGGACAGGAAAGGTTCGAAGTTTAGGAGAAAACCGAGTGCCGGAGGGGTTACTGGAACCCCCGGGAAGTAATGGGCCTTAATGGGCCAAGAGGGGAGAGAGAGGGCTACGCTAGGAGGTGGCGCCCCCCCCCCCCGTGGGGAGTCCGAATAGAGACTGAGGGGCGCGCCCCCTTTCCTCTCCCTCTCCTCTCCTTCCTTCCCCCTTCCTCCTTCCTAGTTGGACTAGGAAAGGGGAGTCCTACTCCCACTAGGAGGAGGACTCCCCATCCCTTGGCGCGCCCTCTAGGGCCGGCCGGCTGAAAGTGCAACTAATCCCCGGGTGGTTTTGGTAATTAATAACAACATATATATCATTGAACTAATCATTTCTTGAGAATATTTCAGAAAGTTCAGTGATATGGGTATGGCAATGACCGATGATGTGGACCCTCAAAATGCTAAGGAAAACATTGGCAAAAAGCTCAAGACTCCATTTTTGGTTTAGTGATCCAAGATCACATTGAGTCCATAGGAAAGCCAATACTATTAAAAGGGATGAGGTTATGATGATGATCTGGTTGCTCTAAGTGCTTAGTGATTTATCTCTCAAACTATCGCAATCTTTCATTCCAACATAAACTCATAAGTAATCTCGGTCCCACCGATTCCAAACCCAGTCACACCGAGATGAACCACCTCGGCCATATAGCCAAACCCTAAGAATTTGGATTTTCCGATTCCAAACTCGGTCATACGAAATTGGTGTTGCCAAGCTTCAGAACCTTCGTACTCAAATCGGTGTCACCGAGATGAGAAAGTCGGTCCCACCGAGATTGGCAAACCCTAGACTTTGGAAGAATCGGACTAACCGAGATTGTATTTTCGGTCCCACGAAAATCCCAACGTTCACAAGATTTGAACTTTCGGTCTCACCGAGTTGTCAACTTCGGTCCGACCGAGATTGGTCAAATGTGTAACAGTTGGATTTTGTGTGGAGGCTATAAATACCCTCCACCTCCTCTTCATTAGTGGAGAGAGCCATCAGAAAGAACTACCACTCCTACCTTACATTTCTGAGAAGAAAACTACCTACCCTTGTGTTGAGATCAAGTTGCTCCACTCCCACCATATGAAGCTTGATTTCTAGCCTTCCCAAGTTGCTTTCCACTCAATCCTTTCTTCCACCACAGCAAAATCAGTGAGGAGAGTTGAGTGTTGGGGAGATTATCATTTGAAGCACAAGAGCAAGGAGTTCATCATCACCAACACCATCTTTTACCTTTTGGAGGGTGGTGCCTCCTAGATTGGTTAGGTGTCACTTGGGAGCCTCCGTCATGATGTGGAGTTGAACCAAGGAGTTTGTAAGGGCAAGGAGATCGCCTACTGTGAAGATCTACCCCAGTAAGGCTAGTCCTCCGTGGGCGTAAGCCATGATGGCATAGACAAGGTTGCTTCTTCGTGGACCCTTCGTGGGTGGAGCCCTCCGTGGACTCTCGCAGCCGTTACCCTCTGTGGGTTGAAGTCTCCATCAACGTGGATTGACGATAGCACCACCTATCGGAACCACGAGAAAAATCTCCGTGTCTCCAAATTGCGTTTGCTCTTCTCCACCTCTCATTTACTATACGTGCAATTTACTTTCCGCTGCCACAACTCTAGAATTGCATGTGTAGGGTGATACTTGACTTGGTTATCATTGTGAACTTGCTAAGAATCTACTCCAATCAAAAAGGCTAAGTTTTTAAGTTGTCAAGTAGTCTAATCACCCCCCCTCTAGACATACTTCCGATCCTACACCGGCCCTCCCCCTTGCTCCTTTATATACGGGGGCAGGGGGCACCCTAGAACACACAAGTTGATCCTTGAGATCGTTCCTTAGCCGTGTGCGGTGCCCCCCCTCCACCATAATCCACCTCGGTCATATCGTAGCGGTGCTTAGGTGAAGCCCTGCGTCGGTAGAACATCAAGATCGTCACCACGCCGTCGTGCTAACGGAACTCTCTCTCCCCGGAGCTTTGCTGGATCGGAGCCCGAGGAGCGTCACCAAGCTGTACGTGTGTCAAGAACTCGGAGGCGCCGGAGTAACGGCGCTGGGATCGGTTGGATCGTGAGGAGAACGTACGACTACTTCCTCTACGTTGTGATCGCTTCCGCTTCGGTCTACGAGGGTACGTAGACAACACTCTTCCCTCTCGTTGCTATGCATCACCATGATCTTGCGTGTGCGTAGGAAATTTTTGAAATTACTCGTTCCCCAACAAAGGCATCTGAGCCAGGTTTTATGGTTTGATGTTTTGCACGAGTAGAACACAAGTGAGTTGTGGACGATACAAGTCATACTTGCCTACCAACATGTCATACTTTGGTTCAGCGGTATTGTGAGATGAAGCAGCCGGACCGACATTACGCGTGACGCTTACGCGAGACTGGTTTCACCGCTCACGAGCACTCGTGCTTAAAGGTGGCTGGCGGGTGTCTGCTCTCTCACTTTAGTTGAACTGAGTGTGGCTACGCCCGTCCTTGAGAAGGTTAAACGGAGTCTATTTGACGAAATATCGTTGTGGTTTTGATGCGTAGGTGAGATTGGTTCTTGCTTAAGCCCGTAGCAGCCACGTAAAATTTGCAACAACAAAGTAGAGGACGTCTAACTTGTTTTTGCAGGCATGTTGTGATGTGATATGGTCAAACGTGATGCTATATTTTATTGTATGAGATGATCATGTTTTGTAACCGGTTATCGGCAATCGGCTGGAGCCATATGGTTGTCGCTTTATTGTATGAAATGCAACGCATCGTAATTGCTTTACTTTATCACTAAGCGGTAGCGATAGTCGTAGAAGCAATAGATGGCGTGGCGACAACGATGCTACGATGGAGATCAAGGTGTCGCGCCGGTGACGATGGTGATCACGACGGTGCTTGGAGATGGAGATCACAAGCACAAGATGATGATGGCCATATCATATCACTTATATTGATTGCATGTGATGTTTATCCTTTATGCATCTTATCTTGCTTTGATTGACGGTAGCATTTTAAGATGATCTCTCACTAAAATTATCAAGTAGTGTTCTCCACGAGTATGCACCGTTGCCAAAGTTAAATCGTGCCGAGACACCACGTGATGATCGGGTGTGATAAGCTCTCGTCCATCTACAACGGGTGCAAGCCAGTTTTGCACACGCGAATACTCGAGTTATACTTGACGAGCCTAGCATATGCAATTATGGCCTCGGAACACGGAGACCGAAAGGTCGGCGTGAATCATATAGTAGATATGATCAACATAAGATGTTCACCATTGAAAACTACTCCATCTCACGTGATGATCGGTTATGGTTTAGTTGATTTGGATCACGTGATCACTTAGATGACTAGAGAGATGTCTGTCTAAGTGGGAGTTCTTAAGTAATATGATTAATTGAACTTAGATTTATCATGAACTTAGTACCTTATAGTATCTTGCTTGTCTATGTTTGTTTGTAGATAGATGGCTCGTCTTTGTTGTTCCATTGAATTTTAATGTGTTCCTTGAGAAAGCAAAGTTGAAAGATGATGGTAGCAATTACACGGATCGGGTCCGTAACTCGAGGATTATCCTCATTCTGCACGTAAGAGTTACGCCCCGAAGCACCGCTGGGTGCCATGCTCTGCCGCCGATGCAACCGACGACGTTAAGAACGTCTGGCGAGCAAAGTCGATGACTACTCTATAGTTCGATGTGCCATGCTTTACGGCTTAGAACCGGGTCTTCAACGACGTTTTGAACGTCATGGAGCATATGAGATGTTCCAGAGTTGAAGTTGATATTCCAACAGAATGCCCGGATTGAGAGATATGAAGTCTCCAATAAGTTCTATAGCTGCAAGATGGAAGAGAATGGGTCATCAAGAAGCACATACTCGTAATGTCCGGGTATTACAATCACTTGACTCAACCGGGAGTTAATCTTCCGGATGATTGTGTCATTGATGAAATTCTTCAATCACCGCCACCAAGCTACAAAGGCTTCGTGATGAACTATAATATGCAAGGGTTGGTAAAGACTATGCAGAGCTCTTCGCAATGCTAAAGGCTGCGGAGGTAGAAATCAAGAAGGAGCATCAAGTGTTGATGGTCAATAAGACCACTAGTTTCAAGAAGAAAGGCAAAGAGAAGAAGAAGGAACTTCAAGAAGAACAGCAAGCAAGTTCTTTGCTCAGAGAAGAAACCCAAGTCCGGACCTAAACCTGAAATCGAGTGCTTCTCTCGCAAGCGATAGTCACCGGAAGCGGAACTGCCCCAAGTATTTGGCGGATAAGAAGGATGGCAAGGTGAACAAAGGTATATGTGATATACATGTTATTGATGTGTACCTTACTAGAGCTCGCAGAGCACTGGTATTTGATCTTGGTTACTTGCTAATATTTGCAACTCAAAGCAGGACTACGGATTAGCTTAACACCGGCAAAGGACGAGGTGACGATGCGCTGGGAAAGCGGTTCCAAAGTCGATGTGATCGCGGTCGGCACGCTACCTCTACATCTACCTTCGGGAGTAGTTTTAGACCTAAATAATTGTTATTTGGTGCCGCGTTGAGCATGAACATTATATCTGGATCTTGTTTGATGCAAGACGGTTATTCATTTAAATCGAGAGAATAATGGTTGTTCTATTTATATGAGTAATATCTTTTATGGTCATGCACCCTTGAAGAGTGGTCTATTTTAATGAATCTCGATAGTAGTGATACACATATTCATAATGTTGAAGCCAAAAGATGCAGAGTTGATAATGATAGTGCAACTTATTTGTGGCACTTGCCGTTTAGGTCATATCGGTATAAAGCGCATGAAGAAACTCCATCTTGATGGACTTTTGGAGTCACTTGATTATGAATCACTTGGCACTTATGAACCGTGCCTCATGGGCAAGATGACTAAAACCCGCTTCTCCGTACTATGGAGAGAGCAACAGATTTGTTGGAAATCATACATATAGATGTATGTGGTCCGATGAATGTTGAGGCTCGTGGCGGATATCGTTATTTTCTCACCTTCACAGATGATTTAAGCAGATATGGGTATATCTACTTAATGAAACATAAGTCCAAAACATTTGAAAAGTTCAAAGAATTTCAGAGTGAAGTTGAAAATCATCGTAATAAGAAAATAAAGTTTCTACGATCGATCGTGGAGGTGAATATTTGAGTTACGAGTTTGGTCTACATTTGAAACAATGCGGAATAGTTTCAGCAACTCACGCCACCGGAACACCACAACAGAATGGTGTGTCCGAACGTCAGAATCGCACTTTACTAGATATGGTACGATCTATGATGTCTCTTACTGATTTACCGCTATCGCTTTGGGGTTATGCTCTTGAGACGGCCGCATTCACGCTGAATAGAACACCGTCAAAATCCGTTGAGACGACACCTTATGAACTATGGTTTAGCAAGAAACCAAAGTTGTCGTTTCTTAAAGTTTGGGGATGCGATGCTTATGTGAAAAAGCTTCAACCCGATAAGCTCGAACCCAAATCGAGAAATGTGTCTTCATAGGATACCCAAAGGAGACAGTTGGGTACACCTTCATCACAGATCTGAAGGCAAGACATTTGTTGCTAAGAATGGATCCTTTCTAGAGAAGGAGTTTCTCTCGAAAGAAGTGAGTGGGAGGAAAGTAGAACTTGATGAGGTAATCGTACCTTCTCCCTTATTGGAAAGTAGTTTATCACGTAAACCGGTTTCGCGACATCTACACCAAATAGTGAGGAAGTTGATGATGTTGATCATGAAACTTCGATCAAGTTACTACGTAACCTTGTAGATCAACCAGAGTAAGATCCGCACTGAGTGGTACGGTAATCCTGTTCGGAAGTCATGCTACTAGATCATGATGAACCTACGAACTATGAAGAAGCGATGGTGAGCCCAGATTCCACAAGATGGCTTGAGGCCATGAAATCTGAGATGGGATCCATGAATGAAAACAAAGTGTGGACTTTGGTTGACTTGCCCGAGGGTCGGCAAGCAATAGAAAACAAGTGGATCTTCAAGAAGAAGACCGACGCGGACGGTAATGTTATCGTTTACAAAGCTCGACTTGTCACAAAGGGTTTTCGACAAGTTCAAGGGATTGACTACGATGAGACCTTCTCACCGTAGCGATGCTTAAGTCTGTCCGAATCATGTTAGCAATTGCCGCATTTTATGATTATGAAATTTGGCAAATGGATGTAAAGACCGCATTCTGAATGGATTTACGGAAGAAGAGTTGTATATGATGCAACCGAAGGTTTTATCGATCCAAAGGAGCTAACAAAGTGTGCAAGCTCCAGAATCCATTTATGGACTGGTGCAAGCATCTCGAGTTGGAATAAGCGCTTTGATAGTGTGATCAAAGCATTTGGGTTTATATGAGACTTTTGGAGAAGCTCAGTATTTACAAGAAAGTGAGTGGGAGCTCTGTAGCATTTCTGATATTATATGTAGATGACATATTACTAATCGGAAATGATATAGAATTTCTGGATAGCATAAAGGGATACTTGAATAAGAGTTTTTCGATGAAGGACCTCGGTGAAGCTGCTTACATATTGGGCATCAAAATCTATAGAGATAGATCAAGACGCTTAATTGGACTTTCACAAAGCACATACCTTGACAAAATTTTGAAGAAGTTCAAAATGGATCAAGCAAAGAAAGGGTTCTTGCTGTGTTACAAGGTGTGAAGTTGAGTAAGACTCAATGCCCGACCACCGCAGAAGATAGAGAGAAATGAAAGATGTTCCCTATGCCTCACCCATAGGCTCTATCATGTATGCAATGCTGTGTACCGACACTGATGTGTGCCTTGCTATAAGCTTAGCGAGGAGGTACCAAAGTAATCCAGAGTGGATCATCGGACAGCGGTCAAGAACATCTGAAATACCGAAAAGGACTAAGGATATGTTTCTCGATATGGAGGTGACAAAGAGCTCATCGTGGCGGTTACGTTGATGCAAGCTTTGACACCGATCCGGACGATTCTAAATCGCAAACCGGATACGTATTTACACTAAACGGAGGAGCTGTCAGTTGGTGCAGTTCTAAACAAAGCATCATAGCGGGATCTACATGTGAAGCGGAGTACATAGCAGCTTCAGAAGCAGCTAATGAAGGAGTCTGGATGAAGGAGTTCATATCCGATCTAGGTGTCATACCTAGTGCATCGGGTCCAATGAAAATCTTTTGTGACAATACTGGAGCAATTGCTTTAGCGAAAGAATCCAGATTTCACAAGAGAACCAAACACATCAAGAGACGCTTCAATTCCATCCGGGACTTGGTCCAGGTGGGAGACATAGAGATTTGCAAGATACATACGGATCTGAATGTAGCAGACCTGTTGACTAAGCCTCTTCCACGAGCAAAACATGATCAGCACCAAGACTCCATGGGTGTTAGAATCATTACTATGTAATCTAGATTATTGACTCTAGTGCAAGTGGGAGACTGAAGGAAATATGCCCTAGAGGCAATAATAAAGTTATTATTTATTTCCGTATATCATGATAAATGTTTATTATTCATGCTAGAATTGTATTAACCGGAAACATAATACATGTGTGAATACATAGACAAACAGAGTGTCACTAGTATGCCTCTACTAGACTAGCTTGTTAATCAAAGATGGTTAAGTTTCCTAACCATAGACAAAGGAGTTGTCATTTGATTAACAAGTTCACATCATTAGTTGAATGATCTGATTGACATGACCCATTCCATTAGCTTAGCACCCGATCGTTTAGTATGTTGCTATTGCTTTTATCCATGACTTATACATGTTCCTATAACTATGAGATTATGCAACTCCGTTTACGGAGGAACACTTTGGTACTACCAAACGTCACAACGAATCGGGTGATTATAAAGGAGTACTACAGTGTCTCCAAAGGCGTATGTTGGGTTGGCGTATTTGAGATTAGGATTTGTCACTCCAATTGTCGGAGAGGTATCTCTCGGGCCCTCTCGGTAATGCACATCACTTAAGCCTTGCAAGCATTACAACTAATGAGTTAGCTGTGAGATGATGTATTACGGAACGAGTAAAGAGACTTGCCGTAACGAGATTGAACTAGGTATTGGATACCGACGATCGAATCTCGGGCAAGTAACATACCGATGACAAAGGAACAACGATGTTGTTATGCGGTCCGACCGATAAAGATCTTCGAGAATATGTAGGAACCAATATGGGCATCCAGGTCCCACTATTGGTTATTGACCGGAGACGTGTCTCGGTCATGTCTACATTGTTCTCGAACCGTAGGGTCCGCACGCTTAAGGTTTCGATGACGGTTATATTATGAGTTTGTGTATTTTGATGTACCGAAGGAGTTCGGAGTCCCGAATGTGATCACGGACATGACGAGGAGTCTCGAAATGGTCGAGACATAAAGATTGATATATTGGACGGCTATATTCGGACACCGGAAAGGTTCCGGAAGTTTCCGGAGAAAACCGGAGTGCCGGAGGGGTTACCGGAACCCCCCGGGGAAGTAATGGGCCTTAATGGGCCAAGAGGGGAGAGAGAGGGCTGCGCCAGGAGGTGGCGCCCCCCTGGGGAGTCCGAATAGGACAAGGAGGGGGCGCGCCCCTTTCCTCTCCCTCTCCTCTCCTTCCTTCCCCTTCCTCCTTCCTAGTTTGACTAGGAAAGGGAGTCCTACTCCCACTAGGAGGAGGACTCCCTCCCTTGGCGCGCCTCTAGGGCCGGCCGCCCTCCCCTTGCTCCTTTATATCACGGGCGGGGGGCACCCTAGAACACACAAGTTGATCCTTGAGATCGCTCCTTGCAGTGTGCGGTGCCCCCTCCACCATAATCCACCTCGGTCATATCGTGGCGGTGCTTAGGCGAAGCCTGCGCCGGTAGAACATCAAGATCGCCACCACGCCGTCGTGGTAACGGAACTCTCTCCCCGGAGCTTTGCTGGATCGGAGCCCGAGGAGCGCCACCGAGCTGTCGTGTGTCAAGAACTCGGAGGCGCCGGAGTAACGGCGCTGGATCGGTTGATCGCGAGGAGAACGTCGACTACTTCCTCTACGCCAGATCGCTTCGCCGGGTCACGAGGGTACGTGACAACACTCTTCCCTCTCGTTGCTATGCATCACCATGATCTTGCGTGTGCGTAGGAAATTTTTTGAAATTACTATGTTCCCCAACAGGGTATTCATTTTTTTGTGCGTAATAAGGAGGCACTTCCTTGCGTGCGAAGATATAGCTGGTGGGTCCGACATGTCAGCGGAGGGAAAGTTTTTTTTGTGAAATACAGAGGCCCTTCCGGTGGGTCCCAGCTGTCAGGTGGAGGAATCATTATTTTGCGCGTAAAGTCCACGGCCGATGGATGTCGTTCATTGACCACGTTGACCAGGCCGCGCCAAGAGCACCATGGCGGTGGACGACGGAGAGGCCTAGGAAGGGAACAACACGGAGCCGGGGAAGACTCGGCAATGGTCGCCTCACGCGTGGGAAGTACGAGGTTCCATCGTCCGCTGCCATCGCCGGAAAATAACAGGAGGTGTAGGTGAGTAGAGGAATGGCCCGCCAACAATGAAGTAGGGTGGGGCGGTGCGGCTCAGGCGGGCAAAGACAGCCTGCCACGGAGGCGGAGCAGCAGTCCCACCGAGCTGGTTTGGGCGGTAAGAAGGGCATATTTATCCCCTAGTGGTTTTGGTGATTGATGACAATGCTTTTATGGACTAACCATGTGCGTTAAGTTTTTCAGAGAATCATCCAAAGGGCACGAGACGATTTCCTCCTCGGTGTTTTATTCAAGACGGTGTAGCTCCTTCGCTTCGTTGTTGGTGGACTAGTTTCAGAGGAGTCACCGTACTATTAAGAGGGGATCCTTTGGTAAGACTTGGATGGAATCAACACGCACACATCCCTATCACACCCGCTGCCTTCCTTTCACATCTTTGAGCTGCAACTTCTTCCGTACTGCTTCGCCTATGCCGCCGTAGTACTGCGCGGTTTCAATGATAGTACCATGGGTTTCAATGATAGTACCGCGAAAGCCCTCCAATGTAGTACCGCTCCACGAAGCGGTAGTACCACTCTCAGCGGTAGTACCGCTCCGCAGAGCGGTAGTACCGCTCGCAGACTTCGGCCGTAGTACCACAGCTGTACCGCGCTGCTGCCGCCTCGATTCGAGATTGCGTTTTCTCGTGTCGGGTTTTGCGGCACTAGAAGCGGTAGTAGAAGTGGTAGTACCGCTCCTACTCCCGCGGTAGTACCACTCTAGGGCCAGTGGCCTGACCTCCTCGCCAGCACGGTAGTACCGCTAGGTAGGGAGCGGTAGTACCGCTCTCAGCGGTAGTACCGCCCTTCCCTAGCGGTAGTACCGCTCTGTGCGGGGCTGCTCAGTGGGGTAACGGTTGGATTTGTTCCCCCACTATATAAAGGTGTCTTCTTCCTCCAAGTTGACTTACCTCTTTCCCCCAAAGCTCCATTGTTGCTCAAAGCTCCATATTCGCCCGATCTCTCTCCCTAGCCAATCAAACTTGTTGATTTTCTCGGGATTGGTTGAGAAGGCCCAGATCTACACTTCCACCAAGAGAAATTTGATTTCCCCCACTTATCCCTTGTGGATCTTGTTACTCTTGGGTGTTGAGCACCCTAGACGGTTGAGGTCACCTCGAAGCCATACTCCATTGTGGTGAAGCTTCGTGGTGTTGTTGTTGTTGGGAGCCTCCGATTGTTGTGGAGATTGCCCCAACCTTGCTTGTAAAGGTTCAGTCGCCGCCTTCAAGGGCACCAATAGTGGAATCACGGCATCTCGCATTGTGTGAGGGCGTGAGGAGAATACGGTGGCCCTAGTGGCTTCTTGGGGAGCATTGTGCCTCCACACCGCCTAACGGAGACGTAGTTCCTTTAAAAGGAAGGAACTCCGTAACACATCCTCGTCTCCACCGCTCCACTCTTGGTTATTTCGTGCCTTTACTTTTGCAAGCCTACTTGTTTTACATCCTTTGCTTGCTTGTGTGCTAGTTGTTATTGCATCATATAGGTTGCTCACTTAGTTGCACATCTAGACAACCTATTTTATTGCAAAGTTTAATTTGGTAAAGAAAAGCTTAAAAATTCTTAGTTGCCTATTCACACCCCCTCTAGTCAACCATATCGATCCTTTCAATTGGTATCAGAGCATCGTCCCTTTATAAGGACTTTACCGTCCAAAGAGTATGGTTGATGTCGTAGATGATGTGGGAGAGCACTCCGGTGTGAATCTGATCTCATCTACGGGAGATGGGGGTAACTCGATCTCACGTGAGGAATTCAATGTTGCTTTGGAAACATTGAAAACCTCCATGACGACCGAGGTCAAGGACATGTTTAAGGAATTCCTAGAAGGACTTAAACAATCTACCTCACCGATGAAAGTGGGTGATCCCACTAACAAGGTGACGGATGCTCCCTCCGACAAGGGGGAAGCTAACATTGATAAGAGTCCTTCTATTAGTGGTAGAAATGGTACCGGCATCTTTGCCCATGTGGAACCCCCGGTATATGGAGGGCCAATCCTCCACTCATTTGAATCATGCCGTCCTCCTCCTAAATATGAGAAACATGAAGATTTTGATTCTTGGGTCTATCGCTTAAGCGTCATTTAAAACATGTGAACACTAACCTTTGGAGAATCATTGAAGAAGGTTTTATCCTCATGACCCAAGCAACTTCACCCTCGAGAAGCCGTGGACAATAAATTCAATGAGAGTGCTCTTCATCATCCAAGATGCAATCCTTCCCAAGATCTCCTCATCTTCGACCCCATGTCATGGCTAAAGAAGCATGGAAATGTGTCGAGGGTCTCTATCGTGGAAGTGCTAGCATTCAGCGCTCCAACTATGAAGTGGTGCAAGATGAAGCCGATGAGTTTGCAATGAAAGAAGATGAAGAACTTCGTGAGCTCTTTCAAGAGTGACCAAACTCATGGTCGCACTTCGAGATCATGGAAGCAAGGACACGGATGACAATTGATCAAGCGGAAGTTCCTCAAGGCCATGATGCCCTACAACAAGGCCATGTCCTCCGTCATTCGTCAACGAATCGGACTTCCACCCATGACCTCAAGTGAAGTGTTGGATGAGTTCGTTGTAATGAGCATCTTGGACAAGACCGCCGACAATGCGGTGCTCCGTTCTCAAAGAGCAAAGAAGCCTAACCTTGCTCTGAAGGCCAAGGTTACTATGGAAGAAGAGGAAGAAGTGGAAGATGAGGAAAGCAACCTCGAAGACACCAAGTTTTACTACCATGAGCACATGGCCCTTGCTTCAAGACAATTTTGGAGCAAGAAGAGTTCAAGACCCAACTTCAACAAGAACAACTCAAGTGGCGTCAAGGGCAAGCAACGAGTTAGAACTTGCTTCAACTGTGGCAATGTGAGCCATTTCGTTGCGGATTGTCCTTACGAGAAGCGGGAAGACAACGGTGGCAAGTTCATCCGAAAAGACAAAGCCAAGTCCTTCCCCAACAAGAACAACTTCGCCAAGAAGACTCCCACTCATGGGTTGGTGGTTCAAGAAGAATACCAAGAGGATGATGATGATGATGAAAATGAAGAAGCAATGGCCATGGCGTCCGTTGCCATTGCTACTAATCCCCGGTGTCTCTTGAATCACCCAACGAAAACATCACCGCCAGATGCCTCATGGCTAAAGCTTCAAACAAGGTAACCCCCAACATCACAACCACCATCATTACTAATCCCTCCTCGGAGGATTGCATTGATGAACATGTTGAGTCTAATGAGGAAGTGAATGAATTTGAGTCTTTTATGAGTAAGCTCAAGGGAAAGTCCAAGAAGCACTTTGTTGCTCTCTTGGAACAACTTGGTGAGGCCAATGACATGATCGAGGCTCACGAAGAAACCATCTCCAAGATGGAAGTCATAGTCGTGACTATGCCGATGAGATATCGGATCTCTCTAATGCTCTTGAGGAAGAGCGTGTGCATAGTTTGACTCTTGAGGAGTCACACAATGATGACCATGTTAAGTTAAAGAAAGATCTTGATCATGCTCTTGTCGTGTCTCGTGTGCTATCATCCGAGAAGGCTAAACTTGGGGTTGATCATGCTAGACTCAAAGAGGAGTTTGAGATACTTGACAAGGCCCACAAAGTCTTGAAGGGTACTCATGCTAACCTTAAAGAGTCTCATGCTCAACTCCAAGTTAAGCTAATCAAGGGAAAGGCCACCTTTCCTCATGTGGTATTAATTGATAATGCATGTGCTACTAACCAATGTTGTGAGCATGTGCATCTTGTGGAGGAAAATGCAAATTTGAAGGATCAACTTGAGAAAGGCCTTGTGACTTGCATTCAAGGTGAGAAGAACCTCAACGACCTTTTGAGCAATCAAAAGGAAGTTGTGGCCAAAGAAGGAATTGGGTTTGCACCCAAGTCCAAGAGCAAGAAGAAGAAGAACAACAAGACCAATCATCCTCCTCCTCTCAAACAAACGTTTGTGAAAGAGGGAGAGGGTGCTCCTAAGAAGAAGAAGGAGAAAGTGAAGGGATTTGATGTCCAAAAGGGCAAAAGCATTTCCTCAAACAAAGCCGGTGACTTTAACCCGTCATATGTGTTGTGCCGTGCTAGTGATGGACATGTTTATGCTAAATTTGTTGGTTCTTCTTATGAGTACATTGAATGGTCTATTTGGGTCCAAGACCCTTGTTACTAACATCAAAGGACCCATTACTAAATGGGTACCTAAAACCAAGCATTGATCTCGTGTAGGTGTTTGCTTCCGGTGGGGGATCATGGTTGCTCGATAGTGGAGCAGCAAATCATATGACCGGGAGCAAGGACTTGGTGGTGGACGTGCAAGAGATTCCATATATGCCCACCAATGTCGAGTGGGGTGATGCATCACATTCTAAGGTATTGGGTCTCGGCAAGGTTGTCATTTCTCATGATCTAACGGTCGAGAAAGTCATGCTTGTTGAGTCCCTTGCATTCAATTTACTTTCCGTTCGTCAACTTGCACTCATGGGCTTTGCTACATTCTTTGATATTGATACCGTGGCCCTCTTGTGGAGCAAGACTCTTAAAGTAGCCTTTGTTGGGCATGTTGAGAACGGTCTCTATGTGATTAACTTTTCGAGCGACCCACTAAGACCGCGACATGCCTAATGGCTAAAGTTGACGTGGATGGCTTTGGCTTCGCCGTTTAGCCCACGCCAATATGAGATCTTTGCAAAGTCTTCTCAAGGGGACCATGTTCGTGGTCTAACAAATGTTAGTTTTGCCAAAGATCGTGCTTGCGAAGCTTGTATCGAAGGAAAGCTTCATGAAAGGCTCACCCTCCTTCAACCATCATCTACTCAAAGAGACCCTTGGAGCTCCTTCACATGGATCTCTTCGCCTCCATCTTTTGATAGTCTTGGAGGAGAAAGTATTGCTTGGTGATTGTGGATGATTATTCAAGATACACTTGGGTATACTTCTTCAAGAGGAAGAGTGAGACTCAACAAACCGTCATCGACTTTGCAAATGAAGCTCAACGTCAACATGATGCAAAGATCTTGACAATAAGAAGTGACAACGACACCGAAGTTCAAGAACTACACCTTGATGAGTTTCTTAGTGATGAGGGGATCAAGCATCAATATTCTGCACCATATACCCTCAACAAAATGGTGTTGCAGAGAGGAAGAACCGGACGTTGATGGATGCGGCAAGGACCATGATGGCGGAGTTCAAGTCTCCGTACAACTTTTGGGCCGAAGCCATCAACACCGCATGTCATGCATCCAATCGGCTCTATCTTCGCAAAGGCTTGAACAAGACTCCTTATGAGATACTCATCGGCAACAAGCCCAACCTCAAGTACTTCCGGGTGTTCGGTTGTAAGTGTTTCATTCTCAAGAAAGGTGTTCGTTTGTCTAAATTTGAGGCTAGAGCTCATGAGGGCATATTTGTTGGTTATGCTACAAACTCTCATGCTTACCGTGTCCTCAACAAGTCCACCGAACTCATTGAGGAGACGTGTAACGTGGAGTTTGACAAAAATAACGGCTCCCAAGTGGAGCAAAGTGGTACTTGTGATGTAGGTGATGAAATTCCTCCCCAAGCCATAAGAAGAATGGGTATTGGTCAAATCCTACCCATTGAGGAACCCCTTGTGGTCAAGGAGAAGGACAATGCTCTACTCAAGTAGAGCCATCACCTCATCAAGACCCACACGCTCAAGAACAAAGTGAAGGCCCTCAACCTTGTGAACAAGACCAAGGGCAAGATCAACCTCAAGATGGTGGTGAACCTCTAAATGATGCCCAAGGTCAAGTTCTCCCCCTCGAGCAAGTTCAAGATCAAGAGCAAGCTCAAGCTCAAGAGCAAGCTCAATATCAAGAACAAGCTCAAGACGGCGCTCAAGATGATCAAGTCAACCCTCCTCCCTCCACATCCGAGGAGGAATTAGAGCGTCGTGCCGCGAAGATTGCTTCCAAGCTCACCACCCAAGGCCATCTCATGGAAAATGTGGTTGGAAGCCTAAGAAAGGGGGTAAGCACTCGTAGACAATTAGCAAACTATTGTGAACATCACGCTTTGTCTCTTGTGTTGAACCCCAAAAGGTCTATGAGGCGCCAAGACTCGGATTGGCTCAATGCCATGCATGAAGAACTCAACAACTTCGAGTACAACAAAGTATGGAGATTGGTGCCAAGGCCATCGAGGGACCACAATGTCATTGGAACCAAGTGGATCTTCAAGAACAAGCAAGATGCTCATGGGAACATCGTCAGAATAAGGCAAGATTGGTAGCACAAGGCTACTCCCAAGTCGAGGGTATCGACTACGGTGAAACCTTTGCTCCGCTTGCTCATCTTGAATCCATACGCTTGTTGATTGCCTATGCTTCCCATCACAACTTTAAGTTGCAACAAATGGATGTGAAAAGTGCTTTTCTTAATGGTCCTATTAATGAGTTGGTTTATGTCAAGCAACCCCGGGTTCGAGGACCCCTACTTCCGGATCATGTGTATCAACTCGATAAGGCACTCTATGGCCTTAAACAAGCCCCACGTCGCGTGGTATGACCACCTTACCGAGTTGCTACAAGATCGTGGATTTGAAGTAGGACAAATCGATCCCACTCTTTTTACTAAGAAGGTCAATGGGGAGTTGTTTGTATGCCAACTATATGCTGATGATATTATCTTTGGTTCTCCTAACAAAGCTTTCAATGAGGAATTTGCCGCTCTCATGACCTCCAAGTTCAAGATGTCTTCGATGGGAGAGTTGAAGTTCTTCCTTGGTTTTGACATCAAACAAAGAAGAGAAGGAACCTTCATCAAGCAAGCCAAATACACTCAAGACATGCTTAAAAGATTCAAGCTAAGTGATGTCAAGCCGGCTACTACACCAATGCCTACCAAGTGCCAACTTGACATCGATCCCAATGGTAAAGCGGTGGATCAAAAGGTATATCGCTCCATGATTGGCTCCTTGCTTTATCTTTGTGCATCTAGACCAGATATCATGTTGAGTGTGGGGATGTGTGCACGGTTTCAAGCCGCGCAAAAGGAAAGTCACTTTGTGGCGGTCAAGCAAATCTTTCGATATTTGGCTCATACCCCAAACTTTGGCTTATGGTACCCAAGAGGAGCAAACTTCAAGCTTGAAGGTTTCAGGGATTCCGATTGGGCGGGAGACAAAGTGGATAGGAAGTCCACCTCCGGAGGGTGCCAATTTCTTGGTTGCTCTTTGGTAAGTTGGTCTTCCAAGAAGCAAAGTTGTGTGTGTCTCTTGTCCACCGAAGCGAAGTATGTGGCGGTCGGTAGTTGTTGTGCTCAACTCCTATGGATGAGGCAAACTTTAAAGGAGTACGGTGTCATTTGTGACAAAGTGCCTCTTTGGTGTGATAATGAAAGTGCCATCAAGATTTCTCTCAACCCGGTGCAACACTTCAAGACGAAGCACATTGAGATTCGGTATCACTTCATCCGGGATCACATTAGGCGAGGGGAGATCGAGCTCAAGTATGTGAACACTCATGATAACCTTGCAGATATCTTCACGAAGCCCTTGGATGAAGCAAGATTTCGCAAGTTAAGGCATGAGCTAAATATCATTGATTTGAGCAATGTGACTTGAACCCGTGCACCCCCCACCACACTCAACTTGTTGTCTAGTTTAGGTGTAGGCATGGACATAGGGGGAGTGTTGTTCTCTCAATGAACTCTCCCTCCCCCCATTATGCATAAAATGATCAACTCTTTCACATTAGCCTTTTTTTATGGTACTTGTGCTTCAAAAACGAGTTTTGGTCATGGGCCCAAGGATAATTCTTCGCGGTGCCATACCAATTGACTCAAACATAGGTGGCTCCGGCCACCGCCCTCTCTTGAGAGAGGCCAGAGCCCTCTCTTCTTTCGTGTGGTTGCTTTGAAGGAGTGGGTTCCGGTTCGTTGTTCGTGTTTGTGATGTCTTGTTGGTCTTTGTTTTTCTTGTCTTTGCCTTCCCGTTCTTTTCGGTGTGTTCCTTTCTTGTTAGTCTAGAAGCATTTTTATGGTTGCTGGCGGTACTACCACCGCTGGCGAGCGGTACTACCGCTCCAAGCGGTACTACCGCCCTCCAGCGCGGTACTACCGCTGTGAGGCGCGGGCAGGGGTTATATCGGGGGCAGGGGGAGTTTCTTCTCCCCCATACCCATTCGCACGTCCCCTCGTCTGTTCTCTCTCCAAAGAATCGGGCGCCATGAGGGCTCCGCGGATCTCCTCTCCGGGCGCCCTCTCCATTCCCTTCGGTGGAGACGATCCCCACCTTGTCCTCTTGCCATGGATGCCGGTATTGCCCCCGTTCCCTCGTTCTTCTTGTCTAGATTTCCAATCTAGCGTCTTAGGGGCAGTAGCAGTTGCATCTCTAGATTTTTGGCCATATCTAGGCTTGAGTAGGATGGAGAATGCTTCTAGGCAGTTTGGATTGATGTTTGTTCGAGTATTTTTGAATTTGGTAGGACGATAGTGCCGGATCTGACCACGGTAGTAGGAAACTGTTGTTTCCCCGTCCCGAGCGGTACTACCGCCCTCTCTCGGTATTACGCTTGAGCGGTACTACCGCTCCTATGGAGCGGTACTACCGCCGTGGCGGTACTACTATCTAGCTGGTCGCGTACTACCGCTCTCTACCAACTTCCACTCTACTTCTACCTTTCAAAGGATCTTTTGCTCGTGTTTTGTGGCTTATGCTCGTTCTTTCTAGTTGTTTGCGTGTTCTTGTGTGTGGTTCCGTGATGAGGTCCTCGAGCATCGTGCTCGTCAGTGTCAACCCCTGGACGTGCACGCCCAAGCGCTTATCGCACCACCGAGCCTGCCGAGGGTCTTCAAGTGCTCCACCTCCACCTCCACCTCCACCTCAACTCCGTAAAAAGGCTGGGGTCAAGCCAAAGCCAGGGAAAACCGTGCCATAAATGCCGCCGAAGGAGTTCTAGGCTAGGCACCGCCAGAATCCCGTATGAAGTCGACTCAAGATCCCACTTTGGTCAATCGTCCATTCTCGAACAGTTCCAGCTTTGCCATCTTCTTCCATGTTCTCAAAGCCAAGAAGAATTTCTATGTCAACGCACTCCATCAACACCGACCATATGGAGCAAGACCCTGACTACTTTGGTGAAGCTCTTGAGATGTGCACTCAACTAAACATTCTTGGGATCATGAAATTCAACAAGGACTTTGATGTGATATGGTGGCCCAATTCTATGCCACGGTTCACCTTGGGATGATGAGGACAGACTCGACCGGATGACAAATGGCAAGTTGCTTTCAGTCAAGTGGAAAGCGTTCATGCAGTTGATTGGGGTGCAAGATCTAGGCCTTGAGTCTCCTATCGGCTTTCGCCCTCACGGCCGCCCCAATGCCACTCACAAGCAAGCTCTCTGGCCCTACTGCACTCTGAGGATCAACCATGAGACAAAGAAGGAAACCTATGAGCTTCTTGCCTATCTGGATATCCTTCACCGCATCTTCAGAGAGACTCTTTTCCCTCGCATCGGGAATCTGGACCAGGTTCACTCTTATCTCGTGGACATGCTTCTTTTCTGCCAGCATGAGAAGACACAGCCCACCGGAGAGTCCTTGGATATCTCTCACGTTATGTGGTCCGAGCTGCTGTCTGCTATCTCCGAGCGCAAGTGCCCGATCTATGGCCCGTTCATCATGCTGCTCATTGAGAAGGCCTGGGATCATGTTTACCCAAAGGTGCCTCTGGAGTCTGGAGAGTTGATCTCTCACGATGTCAAGCGTCTGAGGAAGAAGGATAACTGGGGCACTCAGGCCCCTAGGACTGGAGTTCCTTCGTCTGCTGCTGCCATGGAGACAGAGGAGGAGCCTGCAGCTGATGATGATGAGGATGATGACTATATGCCTTCTGAGGCAGAGCCCTCTTGGGCTAAGAAGCTCAAGTCTAAGATGACGGTTGTTCTCGCATGGAGGCTCACGGTCAAGACATGACTCATGTGGTGAGAAGAAGGCTCAGGTCGCCACAAGGAGCTCATGCATCGCTTGGGTGCTACAACAAGTGGATCGAGGACCAGCTTCTCGAGGAGGAGGAGTGGATTCAGCAGCACTGCCCGTGGACCGATTCTGACGCCGAGCACTTCCAGACTGACAACGGTGGTGCCGATGCTTCCGCTGGGCTCTGATGCGTGTGTCCCTCATTTGCTCTCACCTGGAGCCGTAGCAACACTCCCTCTCCTTTTTGGTGTCTCGATGCCAAAGGGGGAGAGAGTTTAGGGATTTGCGAGTTGTGTCGGTTGTGTCTTTCGTCTCTTGTTCGTGTTTTCCTCGCATTTGCTTTGGTTGGTTTGTCTGTGAGACCTAAGTTCGAGTGAGACCTAAGTTCGAGTCATATGGTGTGAGACATATGCTACCTTATCTTTCCAGTATCATTATCTATGTCACTATCTAGCTTATGAGTTGCTTGCTTTTCTTGTTATATCATCTATGCTGCTCTCATATACCTTGCTTAGTTTGTTGGTCTCTAAAATGTAGGGGGAGCATTGATCCTAGTATGTGTGCTATGCAGTCCAAAGCACTTATCTAGATAGCACACATCTAGGGGGAGCCCATCTACATTTTAGGACGGTGGGGTTTGTATGCTTACTCTATATCATGCTTGTGTAATTCAGATTGTCATCAATCCACCAAAAAGGGGGAGATTGTAAGGGCATATTTATCCCCTGGTGGTTTTGGTGATTGATGACAATGCTTTTGCGGACTAATCGTGTGCGTTAAGTTCTTTCAGAGAATCATCCAGTGGCACAAGACGATTTCCTCCGCTCAGTGTTTTATTCAAGACGGTGTAGCTCCTTCGTTTCGTTGTTGGTGGACTAGTTTCGTAGGAGTCACCGTACTATTAAGAGGGGATCCGCTTTGGTAAGACTTGGGTGGAATCAACACGTACACATCCCTATCACATCCGTCGCCTTCCTTTCACATCTTTGAGCTGCAACTTCTTCCGTACTGCCGCCGAGCTGCCAGCGGTAGTACCGCGGTCTCCAATGTAGTACCGCGAAAGCCCTCCAAATGTAGTACCGCTCCACGGCGGTAGTACCGCTCTCAATGGTAGTACCGCCGCAGCTTCGGTCGTAGTACCGCAGCATCTGTACAGCCTGCCGCCGCCTCGATTCGAGACCGTGTTTTCTCGTGTCGGGTTTTATGGCACTAGAAGCGGTAGTACCGCCCGAGCGGTAGTACCGCCTCCTACTCCCGCAGTAGTACCACTGGGGCTGATGGCACGACCTCCTCGCCAAGACGGTAGTACCGCTAGGTAGGAACGGTAGTACCGCTCTCGTGGTAGTACCGCCTTCCCTAGCGGTAGTACCGCTCTGTCTTGGGCTGCTCTGGGGAATAACGGTTGGATTTGTTCCCCCACTATATAAAGGTGTCTTCTTCCTCCAAGTTGACTTACCTCTTTCCCCGAAAGCTCCATTGTTGCTCAAAGCTCCATTTTCGCCCGATCTCTCTCCCTAGCCAATCAAACTTGTTGATTTTCTCGGGATTGGTTGAGAAGGCCCAGATCTACACTTCCACCAAGAGAAATTTGATTTCCCCCACTTATCCCTTGCGGATCTTGTTACTCTTGGGAGCACCCTAGACGGTTGAGGTCACCTCGAAGCCATACTCCATTGTGGTGAAGCTTCGTGGTGTTGTTGTCGTTGGGAGCCTTCGATTGTTGTGGAGATTGCCCCAACCTTGCTTGTAAAGGTTCGGTCGCCGCCTTCAAGGGCACCAATAGTGGAATCACGGCATCTCGCATTGTGTGAGGGCGTGAGGAGAATACGGTGGCCCTAGTGGCTTCTTGGGGAGCATTGTGCCTCCACACCGCCTAACGGAGACGTAGTTCCTTTAAAAGGAAGGAACTCCGTAACACATCCTCGCTCCACCGCTCCACTCTTGGTTATTTCGTGCCTTTACTTTTGCAAGCCTACTTGTTTTACATCCTTTGCTTGCTTGTGTGTTAGTTGTTATTGCATCATATAGGTTGCTCACTTAGTTGCACATCTAGACAACCTATTTTATTGCAAAGTTTAATTTGGTAAAGAAAAGCTTAAAAATTGTTAGTTGCCTATTCACCCCCCCCCCCTCTAGTCAACCATATCGATCCTTTCAGCGGCTGGAACAAGAAGGTCAGATATTGAAGAAGCAGCACAGCCGTTGGATTAACATTCAACGGTCACTGCTGCTAGAATCGTTTGTGGACTAAGTTGACAAAGCCAAAGTACATGTCAACCTAGTAGACCCACAAGTCAGCCTCCAAATCTGTCCCAAACAGCATACAGCCCGAAATTTCTAGCCAGATTCAAATTAATTTTAAATCTAAATATACCTTAATTTAAATTCAATGAAATTTTACCCGCTCAAAAACAATGAAATTTAAAATATCAAAATCCGAAAGAAAACAGTATTTGGGAACTAATTGCCTATTTGTTGTATTTTTTTCATTTTACAACCCATTTATTATTACTTATAGCCCATTTATTATTACTTATAGCCCATTTCTTATTACTTATAGCCCATTTCTTATTATTTATAACCCATTTTCTGGGCAAAATGCATCCCTCCTCGTCTTGAAAGATTTCCGGCCCAGCAGGGCGTAGAAAAGCAAGTAGGCCTATGTTGGTTATTCTGCAAAAAACAAAATAGCTGGCTAGCCATTTTTCAGAAAGGAAAAAAACAAACTCGGTTGGTCATGTGCTAAACATATGAAATAAAAGCCTGGGCTAGACGGGCCACGTGTCCCGCACAACCCAGTTGATACCCTTCTCCGTCCCGAAAAAACAAAATTATCACTGCGTCTTTCTGGTCCCTATCGTCATCCTCACCATGTACAGTCATCTTATTCCTGTCGGTTGTTGACCATGTTGACAACACCGGAGGGCGGCGCCACGGCGAGCGCGGAGGACGATGGTGAGGCCTCGGACAGGAACGAACAGGAGCCAGGGAAGATCACAACCAGCCGTGGGAGGCGGGAGCAGGCGGTCCCGCCGACGCTGGTTTGGCTTTGGCGGCTCGAGGAAGAAGAGACTGAAGAAACGCGACATACGTTGAATGTCAATCGAATGGTCAAGGTTGGCACAATCGTTTTTTGACTAAGCGGACACCAAGTAGCATACTTTTTTATATATAGGAAGAAAATCTGCGAGAAAATGCGTTAAATCGCTGTCCTCCTCACAGGAACGTCGCCACATAAGTGACTAGCACCCTTGGTTTTCAACCGAGAGGTCTTGGGTTCGAGTCCAGAACTCTCAATTTTGTCCTCCTTCCTTCCTCGCAAAAAGGAAAGAAAATCAAAGACTTGGGAAGGCGATAGAACAAGCTAGTGTACCAAGAAAGATACGCTGCGAAGTTTTAGAAAAAAGAAAGACGTGCTCTCATAGCTGGTTCAAATCCAAACCTAGACTATGACTATATATGGTGCTATGCTACTCGCAAGTAATGAAACCGACATATCCAACGCTCGCTTCTCCTCTTCTCTACTTACTCGCTTAGCATCGGGAAGCTCGCCAGCAGCAACCATGTCCGCTGGCTGCTCGTCCACCTGCTCTTCAGCAGGCAACAACTAGATATGCGCCAAGTCGCCACCCGTATCATCGCATGTGGGTCTCATCACACCCCCGCCGGCACGTGCACTGCAGCCGATTGCTCATCGCAACCCGCTGCCTTTGGTGTGGTGCCACTGCTGCAAATCACGCAGAGTCATCCGTCGCGTCTCAACCACAATCTGCAACCCTGGCCGAGTCTTTTACAAATGCCCGAATCATGGGGTAATAATATGTTTAAGTGTTGTTTTGCTGCTTTCAGTTGCTGATTTTTTTAATAGTTTGGTTGATGATCTTCCAATTTGATTCGTGCAGAAAAGGGAAGATTCGTGTGATTTGTATTTTTGGAAAGTTGCTGATGTGGGGGAATGCAACTACGCTGATTATTTGGTTAGCCGAGGAATCCCAATACCAGCAGGTTGGGGTGTTGGACAAGTAACTGAAGGAACGACAGAAGAGGAAGATGCAGAGCAGAAGGTTAAAGACGCAGTTCCTCTAATCATGGCCAAGCAACATCTGCTGAATGACCTTGACAGCAATGAGGAGATGAAAGAGCTTGTGAAGATAATGGGAAAAATTGACGTGCTCTGTAGGATGATTGTCTCTTTATTTGCAGTGTATGTAGCACTCGTGATGTATTCAGTGGCTACGACTTGAGCACTTTGCTGAAACTAGTAATGAATGAAACCTGTGTAGCAGGCTGGGCGTGCTGTTGTTAACATCTAATGATTTCTATTAACGGAAAGCAGGGGGTATCCCCTTTTGCTCATATAAATAAATAGATAGCAGAGGCCCTGTCGGGTCAGCTTTGTTCTCATTCGAAGACGTCGAGCAAATTGCAGTCCAACAGCAAACTATGTCATCAAATTCAAGTTTCACAGCCAAATATGAGTACAACTAAACAACAATGTCATCATGTTTTAGTTGTCATACAATCACCAAACACAAATCAGCATACATAACAAGTGATGTTCTCACAAGAAAATACTAAACAACATGTTCATCGTGTTTCAGCTTGTCATAGCAAACACAATTTCACATAGTAGATAAAAAACGTCTTCGACAAGCAAATACGACAAAAGCAATGTAATCATCATCCGCAGCAAAGAAGTCAACATCTTCGCCATGTGTATCATCAATCGTAATTCCCCACGGTGTCATCTTCTTCTTCGTCCTCAACGCCCTCGAACATTGGCTTCTTCTTGATCAACTCTTGTATGTCCACAAAGAGACAGCAATCTTTTTCGCGGCGTCATTGACGTGATGGTTCTCAAAGATATTAGGAACATCTGTGTTATCTTGTACATCGTGAGCAAGTAAGCATCATCTTGTTGTGCAACTTCATTAAACAAATTCCTCTGCTCACACCTTTGCAATACTTCCACCATTGCTACGCAAATGTGTCTTCCCGAAAAATATCTGTGTTGCTTGATTTGCCAAAATAAAAGGCTCGTTGGTCCGGTACGCCGCCTTGACATTGATGGATTTGAAATAATCATCACTCTGGGTTTAGCGATCCCGAAAACTGGTTATACCAATGACAAAGACAACAGTAACCACACACCGATGATCCTCAAATCGAGATATATCGCAATCAACAATGTCTGTTATGTTAGCATACATTTCAATTATCTCTTTGTCATACGATCCGTGCTCATGATGGCACTGTTTTGTGTCTTCCCGCCTTCGTCTCGTGCAAGGGTGTTGTAGCGCACATCTCCAACAACGCAAGATTCATAATGTCTTACCCGAGTATCGTGACCCATTCCTAGTGAGTAAAGGGCATCATCAACTGCCGCCCATCCTCCCGCATCTTCTTAACCTATGGTTAGAAAATAGACAAGTCGATCATCTTATGTACTCAATATATTAAAAAAGCGATGCACTTCAAAAGCTTACATGGTTCTTGAACCATTTCGCAAATCCCGCCATAACCAGCTTTGTCAATGTTTCTTGGATTTTGCGGCAAGAACTCCTCTTTGTACATGCTGCACAACATAGTGATCGCGCAAACATCTAAATATATAAGAATGTGCTGCAAGTTTAGTAGATTACGATGTATAAGCTGCAAGATCGCACTTACTTGATATAAGGTAGTATCTCGTGATGCTTATTCAACACATACCAAACCATTTTGTCAAATCTTTAGGTTTGTCCTCTTGTCGACTCTTCCTCAGAACTCGAATAGAATAATCGAAAACATTGAGCCCGGATTGTCTTCACCCACCTCTTTGCTAAGTCGATCACTGTTTCAATGTATTTTGAGCGAGAATGTCAACGCTTCAGAGCAATGTAGGCCTCTGCAATGGAACCCCGGGTCTAGCTCGCTCCTAACATAGCCCTTGAAAGTGCCTAGCCCCTTTCAATAGGGTACATCCATCCATACTGTCTCGGACCTCTAAGTAGTGCCTCATCGTAGATGAACAACCAAATGTACCATCACATCAAAGAAGGCCGGAGGATATATCTTCTCAAGGTCGCATAGGATAGTTGGTATCTTGTCTCTAAGATGCTCCAAAGCATCTATCCCGATATTTCTATCGCAGAGTTCCTCAAGAATTGTCCCAACTCGCAATCGCTTTGTATAAGTCGTATGCCCAATCCTCTAAGGATAACAGATAAACCCTTTGAAGTAGGACATGGCGGTCATGAGTTTTCAACCCTTGTACCTTGTTTCCATCTCAGACCGACTCTCCTTTCGTGGTTGGAAGCAAATCCATGTGGGAATCTCACACGTGATGACCTCGCAGAATTCTTTTCTTTTACCTTGTCCAAGACATACACAACTCGTGCCATATCCCGTGGTTTACCTTCATCTTGCACTCGCAAATCCTTTCGATACCTGTGTGTCAAATCAATCCTAGATTTTAAGGTATCTTTTGTCTTGCCTTCAATGTTAAGAAGTGTGCCGATAATGTCTTTGTCACATATATTTTTCTCGATGTGCATCACATCAAGATTATGCCACGATCCAAATCTTTCCAAAACTCCAAGTCCCACAAAGTGGACCTGCGGGTAAACAATAATCTCTCTCTACCGTGCCATGCTTCCTTTTCCGCTACCATTACCGTGATGGTTTCCGTGTAATATGCCCGACCTTCTAATTCCACTTGCAACTCATTGGCGGTGAGCCTCTATGGCGATCACGGTTTTCATGCTTTGCATTGAACACATGTCTTCGTATTTTCTAGGATGCGGCTTGTCCTTGGCAAGGAAACGGCGGTGTCCAATGTAACAGATCTTGCTAAGTATTGCGATGACAATGATTCTCATCACAAATAACACATGCATTATAACCATGTGTCATTCGCCTCGACATAGTGCCCAAAGCCGATAATCATGGATGCACCAAATTACAACAAAGACGCAGAAAGAAATCAGCCGGTGGGCTGCTATATAGGTCTCGAGTGAGAACACCTTCCATAGTTGAAGTTCCTCCACAAGAGGCTCCATGAACAAATCAAAATCCTTTCCAGGACTTTTTGGACCTGGGATGAGCAAGGCCATCATGTAGTTTGATTCTTTGGTGCGTATATTTGGAGGCATGTGGTAAGGGATAACAAGCACCGCCACATGCTATATGTGGCGCCCGTGGCCAAATGGGTTAAATCCATCCAAGCTAAGCCATGTCTAATGTTTCTCGGTCAAGAGCAAACTCTTTGTGTTTATCATTGAAGCTTTTCCACTCACTACCATGAGATGGATGGCTCATTACATTCGATCTCAGACTCGGTTCCTAGAATGCCACAAGACATCCTCTCTTGTTTCAAATCATGAAACAACCTCTCGCAATCTTGGTGTAATTGGAAAATGTCTCGAAACATTATGAGGAACCTCTTCACAAAGATCGCCATCTTTCCATCTTGATGATTTGCATTTCGGCATTCACTTAAGTTGGCATAATCCTTCCTAATGTAACACAATTATTCTTACAAATATGGATCATATCATATCCAATTCCAACCGCACAAAGGAAATTCTTCATTTTATTGTAGGTGTGTGGCAGCTCGATGCATCCGGAAAGATTTATGAAAGCAGCCAACATCGCATCGAATGATTTGTTGGTCATCTGCTCAGATTTCTTCACCTGAAGAAAGGTGACCATAGCTGAGAATACTGACAGCTTATTTCCTGGGGTGACAGCAACGTTGCATTGTTCCAACATGCGGGCCCACCGTTTTTCTTCTGCAGGTGAAAGTTCACGGAATGCACGAGCATTTCGTAGCATTGTGTCGGTGTACTAGAGTAGGGGCACCCTAGTATCCCGAACTTGTGCACGGGCAGTCGCAGCGCCCCGCGGCAAGGCTTGCCGGGTGACCACCAAGGTCCTCCGTGGTTCCTTTGGAGCCATTCAAGAACAAAGTGTTTAAGCCAAGGAGACAAGACCCCAGCAAGAGGAGCTTGCCGGGAAAGCCAACCAAGGCATCTCAAGAAACTTGCCGCGACGCGCCACGCGTCCCGGCAAGGCCCGGTGAGCGACAAGCTTCCGAGCGCAGCAAGACAACGACCACGGCAAGGCGCTTGCCGCGGCAAGCCACCATCAGACTCAAGCGCCCCAATAAGATCCACCAATGTGTCGCCTGGGCCTTCCGAGGCGACGCGTGGCGAGAGGTCAGGCAGCCAGCAAAAGCGAGGTGGCGTTTACATCGACAAGATAGCCATCGTGGCGAGCGGTGGCGCCCCTGATGGTCCCTTTTTGCACTGTTTGGGCGACACAGATGGGCATTTAATGCCCTTGTCCCCTACCGTCAGGGATAGGTAGGATACACTGTACAAGTAGGTGTACCAACGACAGTTCTTTTACATTTTTGCCCTTGCCTATGTTGCCACCTATCGGTGACCCCTTGAGCATATAAAAGGAGGCCCATGCGCAACGTAGAGGGGGGTTCGAAACCAGAAAACACTCACGCTCGGTCTCACAACTAGTGTACTGTAGCGCTCATCGCTCTCGAGCAAGAACACAATACAATCGGACAAGCAACAGTAGGAGTATTATCTCTCCGGAGAGCTCCGAAGCTGGGTAAACCGCTCGCGTGCCTCGCCTCGATCCGCTCTTCGGGCGATCTCCGCCCCGCCAACCGAAGGGGCTCCGGTCCCATAGGTGTTCGCTCCCACGACATCTAATGGCGCGCCCGTAGGGGCGCCGAGGTTGTGTGAACCCGATCCGCGCTCACGCGAAGCTGAATCTTCATCTTCTTCATCATCTTCATCGACATGCCACCGAAGAAGAAGGCTTCGGAGGTGGCTGCTCCGCCCACGCCGATCCCACCGCCACCGAGCAAACGGGCGGTGAGGTAGACGCCGCGGAAGAACGGCGCCGACGAGGAGCTCACGCCGCCAGTCCAAGGACAAGGCTGTGCAGACTCGGCGTCCGTGACATGCACCGCGCCCATCTCGAGGTGCGGGCCAACAGCGCCATGGTACTCGCGGTACCATACATTCGCTGAACCGAGATCGAGCTGGTGGATCTCGTGATGCTCAAGACCAGCATGCGCGCCAACATGCCGGCACGCAGCAAGACACGGTCGCTCGACGGATGCTGCCGCTTCTAACATAGTTAGAAGTCCGGCATATCCCGCCTCGCACCGTTCGCCACCGCCACCCAAAACTTCGAAGAAGCTTTGCACGAGCTCAATCGCTCTCGATTACCCTCCAACGGCGACAAGATCGACGAATGGAGGGCCACCATTCAGAGTCTCATCGGCTTCACCAATGGCGACACTCCACGGCAGCCGAATGCATCGCAGCCGCGGCAAGATTGCCAGGCACGAGCCGATGGCGACAAGACCGGTGGGGGTGCAACCACCGTGCACTCTCCGCCCCGAAGGCCAAGATCGCCAACTCGCCGGGTCAACCTCGACACCGACTCCACCGCGTCTTCAGATCCACGAGCTCGTCGCGATCAGCGCCAAGTTCTTCACGAACGACAACGAAGACGCTTCGACCGCGCCGAAGCGCCAAGAGAAGCGCGACGTCAATCGGACCAGCGCTACTGGGCCCATCACGACATGCATGCGCCAAGGGAACCAGCGACTTGCCGACGCGTAGGTTGCCCTGCGCTCACTCGTGAGCTGCGACAAGTCCAAAGGGCTCAAAGACGAAGAATTTCAAGCCGACGCATTGCAGAGAGTACGACGGCAAGTTGCATCCGTCGGGTTCCTCAAAGATCTACACGATCGCGTGCAAGCTGTCGGGGCGGATGACAAGATCCTTGCCAACTACTTCCGTGCTCAAGCCCAATGTCGTCCTCGCTCATGCACTTGCCGACAACTCCATATCCTCCTCGAAGATCTATGCCATCAGTTTGTCGGCGCTTTACAGCGCCACAAGCCTCATGGCTAAGAGAGCGACCTCCATCTGCTTGCCTGTAAGGAAGGAGAGCCCCCGCAAGTACATTCGGAGATTCAGCCAAGTGCGCAAGAATATCTCAGATGTCCACCCCGCCATGGCCATCGCCGCTCCATCGAACGTCGCGGAACCGCAGGATGCGGAGGAGATGGCGATGTGCAAGATCGTAGACGCCGCTGAGCTATATGCCCCGCCGACAAGTGTGCACGGCCGAGGAAGGGAGGAAACTTCCGGAGAGAATGCAGGAGCAGGGGATCTCGACAAAGGATGCCGCCAAAGAAGGAAAAACCGCGCGAACAACAGAAGAAGAAGGCAAGATGTGCTAGTCATTGAGCAGCCCGACAATGGAGGTGGCGCCAAGGAAGCTAAACTGTGGTGTCCACCGACAAGCGTGGCAGCTCCGGCAAGCAAGATCTGCAAGATCCACCATACCAAGGGCCATGATCTCCGTAGTCGTAAGAAGGTCGAGCAGCTTGTCGAGCAAAGAAAAGGCTGAGTACGAGCGACGCGACAAGGAGAAGGCCCAGAGGGTACCGAGGATCCGGCAAGAAAGCGCCCAGCCGGGAGGACGCCTTGCAAAGCCAAGCAGCGGCAAGGAGACAGACTTCTCCCGCCGCGATAAGGATGAAGATGAAGACGACGATGAAGATATGGATGATGATGAGGCCGATGAGCAAGAGTTTTAGAAAGCCACAGAGGTCCTGTGGCGCTGACGGCGCTTCTTCTGATACTTACACCGCCACTCAAGCAAGCAGTGCGGAAGTAAATGCGGCAGTAACCACCGCCGAGTCACGCAAGCCTCGAAATGGTCCAAAGACGCCTATCATCTTTGATATTGAGGACCACCCTGATTGCATAATCGCGGTCGGGTGCTTGCCGATGTTGGTTTCAGAACTATCCGCAACCTCAAGGTCAAGAAGATGCTAGTTGACGGCGGGCCGGGCTTGAACCTGATCTCCTCCGCGGTACTCCGTAAACTCCGGATCCTCGACAATGAGCTCAAGAGACCGACACATTTCAAGGAATCAATCCGGGAAGGAGCAAGCCGAAGGGGAAGATCACGTTGCCGGTAACATTTGGCAGCGAGTTGAACTTCAGGACTAGAGGGTCACTTTTGACATTGTTGACTTTCCATTGCCTTACAATGGGATACTCGGCCGTCCAGCGCTCGCCAAATTCATGGCAGCCTCTCACTGTGCATACAACATGCTGAAGATGCCAGGCCCGATAAGTGTCATCTCTGTCCCTGGCGACAAGGAAGATGCTCTTATCTGCGCCGACAAGATTTACCGGGACGCACCTGAAGGAAATATGCCCTAGAGGCAATAATAAAGTTATTATTTATTTCCTCATGTCATGATAAATGTTTATTATTCATGCTAGAATTGTATTAACCGGAAACATGATACATGTGTGAATACATAGACAAAACTATAGTCACTAGTATGCCTCTACTTGACAACCTCATTAATCAAAGATGGTTATGTTTCCTAACCATAAACATGTGTTGTCATTTGATTAGTGGGATCACATCATTAGGAGAATGATGTGATTGACATGACCCATTCCGTTAGCCTAACACTTGATCATTTAGTATACTGCTATTGCTTTCTTCATGACTTATACAAAGTTCCTGCAACTATGAGATTGTGCAACTCCCGTTTACCGGAAGAACACTTTGTGTGCTACCAAACGTCACAACGTAACTGGGTGATTATAAAGGTGTTCTACAGGTGTTTCCGAAGGTACATGTTGGGTTGGCATAATTCGAGATTAGGTTTTGTCACTCCGATTGTCGAAGAGGTATCTCTGGGCCCTCTCGGTAATACTCATCACCTAAGCCTTGCAAGCATGTAACTAATCAGTTAGTTATGAGATGATGTATTACGGAACGAGTAAAGAGACTTGCTGGTAACGAGATTGAACTAGGTATTGGATACCGACAATCAAATCTCGGGCAAGTAACATACCGATGATAAAGGGAACAAAGTATGTTGTTATGCGGTTTGACCGATAAAGATCTTCGTAGAATATGTAGGTCATGTCTACATAGTTCTCGAACCCGTAGGGTCCGCACGCTTAACGTTTCGATGACAGTTTTATTATGAGTTTATAAGTTTTGATGTACCAAAGTTTGTTCGGAGTCTCGGATATGATCACGGACATGACGAGGAGTCTTGGAATGGTCGAGACATAAAGATTGATATATTGGAAGCCTATATTTGGACATCGGAATGGTTCCGGGTGAAATCGGCATTTTACCGGAGTACCGGAGGTTACCGAACCCCCGGGGTTAATGGGCCTACATGGGCCAAGAGGAGAAGAGGAAGGAGCTAGGAGGGGCCACAGCGTCCCTTCCCTCCTAGTCCGAATAGTTCAAGGGAAGGGGCGCCTTTTCCTTCCCCTCTTCCTCCTCTTTCCCCTTTCTCCTACTCCTACTTGGAAAAGGAGTCCTACTCCTGGGAGTAGGACTCCCCTTGGCGCGCCTCTAGGCCGGCCTCCTCCCCCTGCTCCTTATATACGGGGCGGGGCACCCTATAGACACACAAGTTGATCTACGGATCGCTCCTTAGCCGTGTGCGTGCCCCTTCCACCATATTCCACCTCGGTCATATCGTCGCGGAGTTTAGGCGAAGCCCTACGCCGGTAGAACATCATCATCGTCACCATGCCGTCATGCTGACGGAACTCATCTCCGGAGCTCGGCTGGATCGGAGGCCGGAGATCATCATCGAGCTGAACGTGTGCTGAACTCGGAGGCTCCGTACATTCGGTGCTTGGATCGGTCGGATCGTGAAGACGTACGACTACATCAACCGCGTTGTGCTAACACTTCCGCTTACGGTCTACGAGGGTACATGGACGAACACTCTCCCCTCTCGCTATGCCATCACCATGATCTTGCGTGCGCGGGAAAATTTTGAAATTACTACGCTCCCCAACAAAGGCATCCGAGCCTAGGTTTTATGCGTTGATGTTATATGCACGAGTAGAACACAAGTGAGTTGTGGGCGATACAAGTCATACCGCTTACCAAAGATGTCATACTTTGGTTCGGCGGTATTGTGAGATGAAGCGCCCGACCGACATTACACGTGACGCTTACGCGAGACTGGTTTCACTGCTACGAGCACTCGTGCTTAAAGGTGATCGCGGGTGTCCGCTCTCTCACTTTAGTTGAATCGAGTGTGGCTACTCCCGTCCTTGCGAAGGTTAAAACAGCACTAACTTTACGAACTATCGCTGTGGTTTTGATGCGAGGTAAGAACGGTTCTTGCTAAGCCCGTAGCACCACGTAAAATTTGCAACAACAAAGTAGAGGACGCCTAACTTGTTTTTGCAGGGGCATGTTGTGATGTGATATGGTCAAGACGTGATGCTATATTTTATTGTATGAGATGATCATGTTTTGTAACCGGTTATCGGCAATCGGCGGAGCCATATGGTTGTCGCTTTATTGTATGAAATGCAAATGCTCTGTAATTGCTTTACTTTATCACTAAGCGGTAGCGATAGTCGAGAAGCAATAGATGGCGAAACGACAATGATGCTACGATGGAGATCAAGGTGTCGCTACGGTGACGATGGTGATCACAACGGTGCTTCGAGATGGAGATCACAAGCACAAGATGATGATGGCCATATCATATCACTTATATTGATTGCATGTGATGTTTATCCTTTATGCATCTTATCTTGCTTTGATTGACGGTAGCATTTTAAGATGATCTCTCACTAAAATTATCAAGTAGTGTTCTCCCTGAGTATGCACCGTTGCCAAAGTTCGTCGTGCCGAGACACCACGTGATGATCGGGTGTGATAAGCTCTACGTCCATCTACAACGGGTGCAAGCCAGTTTTGCTCACGCAAAATACTCAGATTAAACTTGACGATCCTAGCATATGCAGATATGGCCTCGGAACACAGAGACCGAAAGGTCGAGGGTGAATCATATAGCAGATATGATCAACATAGTGATGTTCACCATTGAAAACTACTCCATCTCACGTGATGATCGGTTATGGTTTAGTTGATTTGGATCACGTGATCACTTAGATGACTAGAGAGATGTTTGTCTAAGTGGGAATTCTTAAGTAATATGATTAATTGAACTTAAATTTATCATGAACTTAGTACCTGATAGTATCTTGCTTGTCTATGTTTGTTTGTAGATAGATGGCTCGTCTTTGTTGTTCCGTTGAATTTTAATGCGTTCCTTGAGAAAGCAAAGTTGAAAGATGATGGTAGCAATTACACGGATCGGGTCCGAACTCGAGGATTATCCTCATTGCTGCATAGAAGAGTTACATCCCGGAAGCACCGCTGGTGCCGTGCCTGCTTCTGATGCAACCGACGATGTTAAGAACGCTGGCGAGCAAAGTGATGACTACTCTATAGTTCAAGCAGCCATGCTTTACGGCTTAGAACCGGTCTTCAACGGTGTTTTGAACGCATGGAGCATATGAGATGTTCCAGAGTTGAAGTTAATATTTCAAGCAAATGCCCGATTGAGAGATATGAAGTCTCCAATAAGTTCTATAGCTGCAAGATGGAGGAGAATAGTTCACAAGGAACACATACTCGTAATGTCTGGGTATAATAATCACTTGATTCAACTGGAGTTAATCTTCCGATGATAGTGTCATTGATGTAATTCTCCAATCATCGCCACCAAGCTACAAGAGCTTTGTGATGAACTATAATATGCAAGGGATGAACAAGACTATTCCCGAGCTCTTCGCAATGCTAAAACCCGGAGGTAGAAATCAAAAGGAGCATCAAGTGTTGATGGTCAACAAGACCACTAGTTTCAAGAAAAGGGCAAAGGGAAGAAGAAGGGAACTTCAAAAGAACGGCAAGCAAGTTGCTGCTCAAGAGAAGAAACCCAAGTCTGGACCTAAGCTCTGAAATCGAGTGCTTCTACTACAAGCGCATCGGTCACGGAAGCGGAACTGCCCCAAGTATTTGGCGGATAAGAAGGATGGCAAAGTGAACAAAGGTATATGTGATATACATGTTATTGATGTGTACCTAACTAGAGCTCGTAGTAGCACTTGGGTATTTGATATCGGTTCTGCTAAATATTTGCAACTCAAACAGGACTACGGAATAAGAGAGCATCGCCAAGGACGAGGTGACGATGCGCGTGGGAAATGGTTCCAAAGTCGATGTGATCGCGGTCGGCACGCTACCTCTACATCTACCTTCGGATTAGTTTTAGACCTAATAATTGTTATTTGGTGCCGCCGCTGAGCATGAACATTATATCTGGATCTTGTTTGATGCGAGACGGTTATTCATTTAAATCGAGAATAATGGTTGTTCTATTTATATGAGTAATATCTTTTATGGTCATGCACCCTTGAAGAGTGGTCTATTTTATTGAATCTCGATAGTAGTGATACACATATTCATAATGTTGAAGCCAAAAGATGCAGAGTTGATAATGATAGTGCAACTTATTTGTGGCAATGCCGCTTAGGTCATATCGTGTAAAACGCATGAAGAAACTCCATACCGATGGACTTGGAATCACTTGATTATGAATCACTTGGTACTTATGTAACCATGCCTCATGGGCAAGATGACTAAAACACCGCTTCTCCTGAATATGGAGAGAGCAACAGATTTGTTGGAAATCATACATACAGATGTATGTGGTCCGATGAATGTTGAGGCTCGTGGCGGATATCGTTATTTTCTCACCTTCACAGATGATTTGAGCAAATATGGGTATATCTACTTGATGAAGCACAAATCAAACATTTGAAAAGTTCAAAGAATTTCAGAGTGAAGTGGAAAATCATCGTAACAAGAAAATAAAGTTTCTACGATCCGATCGTGGAGGAGAATATTTGAGTTACGAGTTTGGTTTACATTTGAAACAATGCGAATAGTTTCGCAACTCACGCCACCGAACACCACAACGAAATGGTGTGTCCGAACGTCGTAATCGTATTTTACTTGATATGGTGCGATCTATGATGTCTCTTACCAATTTACCGCTATCGCTTTGGGGTTATGCTTTAGAGACGGCCGATTCACGCTAAATAGGGCACCATCAAAACCGCTGAGACGACGCCTTATGAACTGTGGTTTGGCAAGAAACCAAAGTTGTCGCTTTTAAAGTTTGGGGTTGCGATGCTTATGTGAAGAAACTTCAACCGATAAGCTCGAACCCAAATCGAGAAATGTGTCTTCATAGGATACCCAAAAGAGATCATTGGATACACCTTCTATCACAGATCCGAAGGCAAGACATTCATTGCTAAGAATGGATCCTTTCTAGAGAAGGAGTTTCTCTCAAAAGAAGTGAGTGGGAGGAAAGTAGAACTTGATGAGATAATCAGATCTACTCCTTATTGGAAGGTAGTTCATCACGAGAACCGGTTCCCGTGACAACTACACCAATTAGTGAGGAAGCTAATGATATTGATCATGAAACTTCAGATCAAGTTTCTACTGAACCTCGTAGGTCTACCAGAGTAAGATCCGCACCTGAGTGGTACGGTAATCCTATTCTGGAAGTCATGTTACTAGACCATGATGAACCTACGAACTATGAGGAAGCGATGATGAGCCCAGATTCCGCAAAATGGCTAGAGGCCATGAAATCTGAGATGGGATCCATGTATGAAAACAAAGTATGGATTTTGGTTGACTTGCCCGATGATCGGCAAGCCATTGAGAATAAATGGATCTTTAAGAAGAAGGACGCGATGGTAATATAACTGTTTATAAAGCTCGACTTGTTGCGAAAGGTTTTCGACAAGTTCAAGGGGTTGACTACGATGAGACTTTCTCACCAGAAGCGATGCTTAAGTCTGTCCAATCATGTTAGCTATTGCTGCATTTCATGATTATGAAATTTGGCAAATGGATGTCAAGACCGCATTCTTGAATGGATTTCTAGAAGAAGAGTTGTATATGATGCAGCGGAAGGTTTTGTTGATCCAAAAGGTGCTAACAAAGTATGCAAGCTCCAGCGTTCCATTTATGGACTGCAAGCATCTAGGAGTTGGAATAAACGCTTTGATAGTGTGATCAAAGCATATGGTTTTATATGCACTTTTGGAGAAGCCTCAGATTTACAAGAAAGTGAGGGAGCTCAGAGCATTTCTAGTTTTATATGTAGATGACATATTATTAATTGGAAATGATATAGAATTTCTGGATAGCATAAAGGGATACTTGAATAAAAGTTTTTCAATGAAAGACCTCGGTGAAGTTGCTTACATATTGGGCATCAAGATCTATAGAGATAGATCAACACGCTTAATAGGACTTTCACAAAGCACATACCTTGACAAAATTTTGAAAAGTTCAAAATGGATCAGGCAAAGAAAGGATTCTTGCCTGTGCTACAAGGTGTGAAGTTGAGTCAAACTCAATGCCCACCACAGCAGAAGATAGAGAGAAAATGAAAATGTTCCTATGCTTCAGCCATAGGCTCTATCATGTATGCAATGTTGTGTACCTGACTGACGATGCTTAGCAATAAGCTTGGCAGAAGGTACCAAAGTAATCCAGAGTGGATCATCGACAGCGTCAAGAACATCCCAAATACCGAAAAGGACTAAGGATATGTTTCTCAGATATGGAGGTGACAAAGAGCTAGTCGTAAATGGTTACGCCGATGTAAGTTTTGACACCGATCCGGACGATTCTAAATCGCAAACCGGATACGGTTTTTATTAAACGGTGGAGCTGTAAGTTGGTGCAGTTCTAAACAAAGCGTCGTGGCGGATCTACATGTGAAGGGAGTACATAGCTGCTTCAAGCAGCGGATGAAGGAGTCTGGATGAAGGAGTTCATTTCGATCTAGGTGTCATACCTAGTGCATCGACCAATGAAGATCTTCAGTGACAATATCGTGCAATTGCCTTGGCAAAGGAATCCAGATTTCACAAGAGGACCAAGCACATCAAGAGACGCTTCAATTCCATTCGGGACCAAGTCCAAGTGGGAGACATAGAGATTTGCAAGATACATACGGATCTGAATGTTGCATCCATTGACTAAGCCTCTCTCGAGCAAAACATGATCAGCACCAAGACTCCATGGGTGTTAGAATCATTACTATGTAATCTAGATTATTGACTTAGTGCAAGTGGGAGATCAAGGAAATATGCCCTAGAGGCAATAATAAAGTTATTATTTATTTCTTCATATCATGATAAATGTTTATTATTCATGCTAGAATTGTATTAACGGAAACATGATACATGTGTGAATACATAGACAAAACTATAGTCACTAGTATGCCTCTACTTGACTAGCTCATTAATCAAAGATGGTTATGTTTCCTAACCATAGACATGTGTTGTCATTTGATTAGTGGGATCACATCATTAGGAGAATGATGTGATTGACATGACCCATTCCGTTAGCCTAGCACTTGATCGCTTAGTATATTGCTATTGCTTTCTTCATGACTTATACAAAGTTCCCGCAACTATGAGATTGTGCAACTCCGTTTATCGAAGAACACTTTGTGTGCTACCAAACGTCACAACGAATCGGGTGATTATAAAGGTGTTCTATAGGTGTTTCCAAGGTACATGTTGGGTTGGCATAATTTGAGATTAGGTTTTGTCACTCCGATTGTGAGAGAGGTATCTCTGGGCCTCTCGGTAATACTCATCACCTAAGCCTTGCAAGCATGTAACTAATGAGTTAGTTATGAGATGATGTATTACGGAACGAGTAAAGAGACTTGCTTGTAACGAGATTGAACTAGGTATTGATACCGACGATCAAATCTCTGCAAGTAACATACCGATGACAAAGGGAACAAAGTATGTTGTTATGCGGTTTGACCGATAAAGATCTTCATAGAATATGTAGGAACCAATATGGGCATCCAGTCCCTATTGGTTATTGACCGAGAATGGTTCTAGGTCATGTCTACATAGTTCTCGAACCCGTAGGGTCCGCACGCTTAACGCTTCGATGACAGCTTTATTATGAGTTTATAAGTTTTGATGTACCGGTTTGTTCGAGTCCCTGATGTGATCACGACATGACGAGGAGTCTCGAAATGGTCGAGACATAAAGATTGATATATTGAAGCCTATATTTGGACATCGGAATGGTTCCGGTGAAATCGGATTTTACCGAGTACCGGAGGTTACCGAACCCCCGGGGGTTATGGGCCTACATGGGCCAAGAGGGAGAAGAGGAAGGAGCTGTGAGGGGCCGCGACGCCTCCCTCCTAGTCCGAATAGGACAAGGGAAGCCCCCCTTCCTTCCCCTCCTCCTCTTTCCCCTTTCTCCTACTCCTACTTGGAAAGGGGAGTCCTACTCCCTGGAGTAGGACTCCCCTGGCGCTTCTCCAGGCCGGCCGCCTCCCCTGCTCCTTTATATACGGGGCGGGGGCACCCATAGACACACAAGTTGATCTACTGGATCGCCTTAGCCGTGGCGGTGCCCCTTCCACCATATTCCACCTCGGTCATATCGTCATGAGTTTAGGCGAAGCCCCGCGCGATAGAAGATCATCATCGCCACCACGCCGCTGGCCGACGGAACTCATCTCCGGAGCTCGGCTGGATCGGAGGTCGGAGATCGCCATCGAGCTGAACGTGTGCTGAACTCGGAGGTCTGCACGCTCGGTGCTTGGATCGGTCGGATCGTGAAGACGTACGACTACATCAACCGCGTTGTGTTAACGCCCGCTTACGGTCTCACGAGGGTACGTGGACGAACACTCTCCCTCTGCTATGCCATCACCATGATCTTGCGCAGCGTAGGAAAATTTTGAAATTACTACGCCCCAACAGCAAGCAGCCGCAATGAACGCAAGTCACTTGTCACCAAGCTCCGGGGAAGAAGAAGACCAAGTCCGGCAAGAGTTCGATGCCCACTCGGCAAGCGCACCTCTTGAGTGTTCGCGCTACCGTCGAGGACGCACCATCGAAGCTCCACCGCAAGTGTAAGAAGACGATGGCAGCTCCGCCAGAGACCAAGAAGGTGCCCGCCAGGAGGACGGCAGACCGGTGGTACCTTCACCATCGCTGCCACTCGACCCTAGGAAAGCGCTCATTGCTTTCCTGCGGGAGAATGTCGACGCGATGTTTGCGTGGCAACCGTCGACATCCCCGTGTTCCCGTGAAAGTAATCGAGCACCACCTTGCCGCCTCATTCCTCTGCGTGGCCCGCCAGCGGTGAAAGTCGAAACAAGCAAAGGAGCGCCAAGAATTCATTGCGAAGAAATCAAGAAGTTGGAAGCAAGCAGGCCTTGTCGAGGAGTGCTCCATCCCTACGTGGTTGGCCAATCACGTAGTCAAGCGCAAGGCAAACGAAATGGAGGCTTTGTATCGACTTTACCGAGCGTGTTAATAAAGCTTGTCCCAAAGACCCATTTCCCTTGCCGCATTGACCAAATTGTTGACTCCACGGTCGGATGTGATTTGCTTTCATTTCTTGATGCATACTCAGGATACCATCAGATCTTCATGGCAGAAGAGGGTGAGGAGAAGACCGCATTCATCACTCCGTGTGGCACGTCATCTCGCTTTCATCACGGATGCCTTTCGGTTTGAAAGAATGCTGGTTCAACATTTGCAAGGGTAGTCCATGACGCCTTTTGAGCCACGATGCACGTAAATGTGAAGCCTACATGGATGACATAGTGGTCAAGAGCAAGGACAAGGCAACTCTGATTCAAGATTTAGATGAAACCTTGGCAAATGTGCGCAAGATCAATCTCAAGCTTAACCCCAAGAAGTGCGTGTTTGGAGTCCCTCCGCAAGCTTCTCGGTTCTTCGTGTCTCAGAGAGGAATTGAAGCCAATCCCACAAGATCAAGGCCATTGAGCGCATCGGTTCCCAAAGCGCCAAGGACGTCACGAAGACTTGCTGCGACAATTAGCTAGCCTCTTCCAGGGTTTATCTCTAAGTTCGCTGGCGGCATGCCATTTTTCAAAATATTGAAAAAGGCAGGTCCAATGAAATGGACTCCGAAGGAAGCGTTTACCAAGCAGACTTGAAGAGATACTCGTCCTCCACTCCAATACTTGTCGCACCTAGACCACAAGAGAAGTTGCCGCTGTATATAGCGGCAACCAATCAAGTGGTTAGTGTTATGTTAGTAGCGTTGAGAGGGAGGCGGATGATGATCCAACCACGGCAGTGCATCCAAATGACAAGCTGGGGCTTCACCGCAAGCTCGGTCCCGACAAGGATGGATCTGCGCAGCACATGAGGAGGTGCGAGAAGAAAATGGTGCAACGCCCAGTTTACTTTTGTCGGTTCCTTCTGCAGGGCTAGGTCAAGGTACTGGTGTGCGGTTGCTGCCTTCTCATGGCTCTCTGAGAAAGCAGCGCCATTACTTCCAAGCACATGAGATCACAGTTGTCACTGCTTTTCCATCAAGAGGATACCGCAGAATCCGTATAACAGCAGGATTGTCAAGCTTTTGGCCTCAAGTTTGAGAGTACTTCAACTATCCAAAGCGTAGCATTGGCGTAATTCATAGCAGAATGGACGCCAACACCGATGAAGAAATTCTAGAGACGAAGCATCCCTGCCAAGGAAGCAAGCAAAGAGTGGCTAATGTACCTTGATGGTGCCTTCGCCAGCAAGGCAGCGCCGGCAAGCGGCGTGCTTGTCGCACTCCACCGGGAGCACCTCAAGCACGTAGTCCGTGATGCACTTTCCCAAGGAGCAAGCAACGAACAATACTGCAGAGTATGAAGGTTTGCTTGCCGGTCTCAGGATCGCAGCAGACCTTGGGATCAAGAAGCTCATTGTCAGGGGTGACTCACAACTTGTCGTCTGCCAAGTGATCAAAGATTATCAGAGTCCGTTGATGGAAGCTTACGTTGATGAAGTGAGAAAGTTAGAAGAGCACTTTGACGGCCTATAGATGGAACATGTTCCAAGAGCTCAGAACGACATTGCTGATGGCCTGTCAAAGTGCGGTGCACCGGTTACCTCGTGGAACCAAAGATCTTTGTGCTCAAACCGACTCAACCGTCCGTAACACCATCAATCGGACAGAGCAATAAGAGGAAGTTGATTTCGGTGGCTATTTTCCCCGCGGAGCTCCCAAGCCGCCGCCAAGAAGGTCCCCAAGATCAACACTGGCAGGCTTTGAGGAGCAGTCTGCTCCGACAAGCCCTAGGGTTTGTTCCGCTGAAGCGAGCGCTTCCCGACAAGTTTTGCTCCGCAAGCTTGCCGGGAACATCAAGTCTCGGCTGAGCCGCAGGTTCTCGCCAGAGAAGCGGATGTTCCCGCAAGAGCATATGTGCCTTTAGTCCTTGTTGTCGAGCCGCAAGCTCTAGAATGGGCACAGCAGATTGTCCGCTTCCTTCAGACATGTGAGATCTTCCCAAGAGCAAGAAGAAGCGAAAGAGTAGCCCTGCAAGTAAGTATGTACCAGTTTATTTCGACAACTATTAATCGATGTAAGAAGATTCAACGGTGTGAAATTGAAGTGTATTCACCAGAAGATGGACAAAAGCTGCTGTGCACAGATACATGGAGGCATATGCGGTCACCACATTGGTGTGAAGAGCACTTGCGGCAAAGCATTCCTAAGAAGGTTTCTTTTGGCCGACACCCTCGGGATGCGATCGCACAAGTAACCAAGTGTGAAGCGTGCTGGCCCATTCCAGCAGATACACCAGCCACTCAAGCTCTCCAGACGATCCCTTTATCCTCGCCATTTTCGGTCAGGGGCTCGACATCCTCGCCCCTTTCCCGAAGCCGTCGGGGCTTTGAGTACTTATACGCTGTAATCGACAAGTTCACAAAGTGGCCGGAAGTGGAAGCATTGAGGAAGGTGACAAGCACAAGCAGCAATCAAGTTCTTTCAGTCGATTGTTTGTCGCTTCGGGATCCCTAACAGGATCATCACCGACAACGGCATGCACCACGAGCCGCACCTTCATGCAAGACGCCCAAGATCTTGGCGCCAAGGCTCGCTTCACTTCACATTGCTCATCCGAGAAGCAACGGGTCAAGCGGAGAGGGCAATGTTTGAAGTGTTATGCGGGCTCAAGACCAGGATTTTCAACAAAGCTGCACAAGTGCGGAAAGAACTGGATTGAGGAGTTCGCCGGTGGTTCTTGGGTCGATCAAAGACGGCGCCAAATCGAGCCATCGCCGTACACCTTCGCCTAGTCTATGGAGCGGAGGCGTTCTCCCCATGGAACTCAGATACGGGTCACCTCGAGTGCTCGCTATGATGAGCTTGAGCAAGAGCAGCTTGCGACAAGATGACGCTACGCTTCCTTGAGGAAGACCGCTCGAGTGTTGCCAGACGAGCCGCCGATACCGACAAGCTTTAGCGCGCTACCATAGCCGCAGTTAATGCCAGAGTCTCGAGGAAGGCGACCTTGTTCTTCAAACATGATTCACCGCCAAGAATTCCAACAAGTTGACGCCAAAGTGGAAGGCCCTTACCGATTGAAACGAGTCACTAGGCTCTGCGCCGTCCGCCTTGAGACCTAAGATGGCTTACCGTGAGCAACTCTCGAACATTGAGCATCTTCGTAAGTTTACTCAGAAAGCAGCTGATTGCGAAACTTGTTCCTAGAGAACCACCTTTTGTACAAGTCTTGCCGCTGTTGCATGTAATCCTTTGTACAAAGCCGGGCGCAGATCCGATGCATAAATAAAGCTCATGTGTTCTGCACATCTTGTCGATTTCATGCTTTCTATTTTGCATGTGTAATCCGACATTTTGTGCAAAGACCTACCCCGATAAGCAATAATGTAAAGTCGTAAGGCTCCATATCTTTATTCTCTCTTCTTTCTTTTTTCCAAAGAAAGGAAGGTTCCCCCGCCCACAAGTTTGCCGGGGGGAAGGAGGAGATAATGGTGTGGACTAGGCGTCGTTCAAGAAAATTTCGCCTTGCCGGGACGCAAACGACAAAAAAGCTAAGTTGCCAAAGTTTGAGCAATCAGTTTTAAAAATTTTAAGTTATCTTCCTCGAATGACCGTGCTTTGTATGGAAAACCTGTCCGCGGAGGAACCAACTCGCAGCTAGTTTGCGCCCTTACTTTGTTTCGAGTCCGCTTAACAACTTAAGTGAGTTGTGGATTAGTTGCATAAGGTTTTGTCGATAGCAAGCATCGGCCAAAGAAGTCGTCGACGTTTCAAGACTCAGCAACAAGGCAAAGGTGCTCATAGCCGGCAAGTTCCCTAAAAGCGAGGGGCAAAACATACAAAGGAAGGAATCAAGTAGAGGAAATAACAATAGCAATTGATACCCAGAATAAAGTTATAGTACAAGATAGCTTGTCGCAGCTCTAATGGATTGTTCTCGTAACATGACCAGCAGCGACAAGAAAAGAAGAAAATGGGCGGCCTAATCTACGCGGTCACCATCAACCCTTGACCTCGCTCACCTTGTCCACAATGGGTGCGACAAGGGCCTTGAGCGCCTGCATCAGATCCACCAAGCGCTTCTTGAGGACATTGGTGAGGTTGAGGCCTGGTTGCGGAAGGCCACCTTCACCAACACCTTTTGAAGAACTTCACAGATCGCTACCATGACTGGCCGCCGCCTGCTTTGGGGATCCTTTCCCGAGTCTCGGAGGGCCACCGCCACTTTTGAAGAACAAGGTGAGCTTACGCTGGTCGGAGGTTCTCATCGGAGGAATTCGAAATCCTCCATCTCAAAGCTGCCAGCCTCCTTGTCGATGTCCTGCAAAGCAACATCCACGAGACCCTCCGTCCTGCTCCACGCCTCCCAAAAAGGTGTTCTGGTGGCGGCAAGACTGCCAGACCCTCGGGCTTGATCTCCTTCAAGGCCACCTCCCGCCTCGGGCGCCTGGCCCCGCATCTTGGTCAAGTAGCTAGCTTCAACTCGAGATCTCAAGGCTGAGTCCTTGGCGCTCGCCAGCCTTGCCCTTCTCGACGAGACAACCTCGTGAGCTCACCATGGGCGCGTTCTTCTCGCCACGATTGAGCGACAAGCTCTTCATCCTCGCCTTGAGATCGCCTCTAGCCACTGCCCACCTTGTCTCCAGCCTCCTTGGCGGCTCAAGCACGCCTGCAAAGATCTTTGCCTCCTTGAGAGCCCCGCCAAATGTCCGCTTCTCTGGCAAGCTCCTCCTCATGGCTGTCAAGATTGACCTTCCGCCGCGCCTAACCTCGCCTTCAAGAGATAGCTCCTCAAGCATGTCACCACAGCCAAATTCACCAGCCTTCTCGAGAAGGAAGGCTTCGCACCAACGAAGGCCGCCTGCTTCCTCCGCAATGGACCGGAGGGCTTCTCGATTGCGGCCCGAGCTCTCCGCATGCCTCTCAATATCCACTACCGCGCTGGCCGAGCGCTTCCCCGGATTCCAGCTTGGCTTGTCGGACGCGAGAGTGACACCAGCTTGCAGCAGCCTGCTCCTCGGACTGCCGCCTCGCTGCTATGCGACCAGCGCGTGGCCTCACAGAGACGAGCACTTCTCCATCAAAAGCTTCTCCTTGACCGGCGCTCGAGCTGGACGCCAGGGAGCTTGATGAAGACGCCATCACCGCCTTGAGATAGGCGGTTGAAAGGGCTCTTGAGCTCGATCTTTGCTGGCGCAGCGCGAGGGATCGGCGGCTGGCGAAGCGCTTGCGCCTCATGTGCTCCTTGGGGCTGGTCTGATCGCCATGACCCTTTCGCCACTCCTAGGGCAAGCAGCTTTTGACGGCCTCCACCGGCAGGATCATCGGCGACCTGGCTTCCTCCTCGGTGGCAGCAGCGTCAAGCAGGTTCTTGTGCGTTTCTCTCTGCCGGTGGCCTCGGCCCCATCGGCTCCGTGGAAGATGGATCCAAGGCCGGAAGAGGGAGAAAAGTCAAGCAAATATCCAAAAAGAAAATCAAGAAGAAAAACCCAAGGGAAGTTTTTAACAGAAGAGGATTACCTGTGGCTAGGCTCGAAATATGGGCTCCACCACCGGGGGTCATGGTCAGGCCCCTGCCGGAGAACCGCCCCTTGCCGGAGATTTTCTCCCTTGCCGAGAATGCTCCCCTTGTCGGGAATCCTCCCTTGGCGTGTGTAGTCGGCAGATAGCATCCTGGAAGGCTTCCGCTGCTTCTCGTGAGGCTGTTTCGCTTCCTACACAAACCAACAGTCGATATCAAGAAGAAAGAACACCCACAGCGTGCTATAACAGCCGGGAAGTAAACTATATACTTACACTGGGCTGCGCTGGTGCCGCTTAGAATGATTGGTCCGTGGTCCGAAGGGTGGTCTCGA